>PVLD010007051.1:0-94728 GCA_004027595.1 Dinomys branickii
AGGATTAGAATGAAAAGAGGAAAACTGAATAAGAAAACCTCCATTTCTTAAAGTATATCTGAGGAGTTGTGAACAGGATATTGTAAGAAACGATGAGAGAGACCATCCGATAAGGGTTAGACACAAATGAGGAGAGACATATTGAACAAGGGAGGAAATGCTATCTGTGTTACAAAATTGCCAAGAACTAGGCTGAATGATGCTCATGCCCTTGTGTTTTACATGAGACAGAACTTGTTATGGCTTGTACCTTGATGTCCCCTCAAAGCCTTCTGTGCTCAAAGGTGAAGCTCTTTGGAAGGGGCTAGATGTAGGGTGTGTGAACATTGAATAGGGTGCATGATAACTAAATCAGGACACTGATTGGCTTAACACAGTTCTGGGTGTGGATGATGGGTGTTGGTGGCACTATCCAATAGACTTGTAGCCTGTGGTGAATAAAAGGAACAGGGAAGCTCCATGATACTGCTTTGTTGACTACTGTCTGCCTGCCATGGACTGTTTTTCTTTTGCCTTGTGGCTCTGCCTTGGGGCCATCCGACTATAGACTGAAACCTCTACAAATTGTCAGTTGAAATAGACCTTTTTTCTTTTAACTTTAGGTGTAAGGTATTTTCTCTTGGCAATGAGAAAAGTAAGACATAACTCACAGTTTAAAAAGGCAAAAGAAGAACAACAAGATTCAGAGCATTCCCTATCAAAATACCAACTACATTCTTCCCAAAAGCAGAAAAAAATGTCCAAAACTTACATGGAAACACGAACGACCTAGAACGGTGAAAGCATCTTCATCAAAAAGTGCAGGAATGAAAGCAACGCCATATCCAATGTCAAAGCCACAGTAAAAACAATAGCATGGCACTGGCACGAAAAGCACACACACAGACCAATGGAATGGAAGCAGACACAGAAGTATACAGTTACAACCATTTGATTCTAAACAAAGGTGCCAAAAATACATATTAACAAATTGTGTTGAGAAAACTGGATATCTCTATGTAGATTAAAGCTTGACCTGAAGCTTTGAAACTGAAAGTATTTTTTTTCTGGTACTTGGGATCAAACTCAGGACCTTATGCTTGCCAGGCAGGTGCTTATTCCACTGAGCTCTATCCCCAGCCCCTGAAACTGAAAATAAGGCACAGGAGAAACAACTTGAACCCACAGGTACTTGCTCATTAGGATTCTAATAGCACAGGAATTAATAACAAGAATAAAAATGAGACCTCATCAAATTAAAAAGTTTCTCCATAGTAAGAGAAACAACAGAATAAGAAACTTCCTATAAAATGGCAGAAAACTTTTGCCAACTACTCTTCCAATAGGATATTACTATCTATAAAGAACTCAAAACTCTTAACACCGGAGATCAAATAGCCTAATCAATAAATGCACAAATGAATGGAACAGACATTTCTCAAAACAGGAAATACAAATGGTCAGTTACTATATGAAAAAAATGCTCAACACCTTTAGCCACTGGGGAAATGCAAATCAAAACCACATTTAGACGCTATATTATCTCAGTCAGATTGGCTACCAACAAGAATACAAAAAAGTAACACATGCTGGCAAGGATGTGAGAAAGGAAGCCTTCTACATTGCTGGTGGGAATGTAAGTTATTAGAGACATTGTGGAAATCAGTGTGGAGGCTCCTTCTAAAACTGGAACTGGATCCACAATTTGATCCAGCTGTACTACTTCTTGGTATCTACTGGAGGAATTGAAGTGAGCATACGACGGAGATCCCGCCTACCAGTGTTTATCGTAGCACGCTTCACAGTAGTGAAGTTATACAACTTGTACAGGTGTCCATCTGCAAATGAATGAATGAAGAAATGTGCATTACACACAAAATAACTGCTACTCAGCCACAAACGGGGAAGAAAACGGGTAGACCAGAAAATCATAAAGTTGAGCAAAATAAGCCATACTCAGAAAGAGAAGTGTCACACATTCTCCCTAATATGAGGAATCTAGAAAAGGTAAGAAAGTAAGAGTGCGACTTACAAGACAAGGAGAAGGGAATGAGCAGGGAGATGTAAGGGGGGCAATGTGTGTGTGTGGGGTATGACCAAAACATATTGTATGCACTGAAATCCAATATTTTGTGGAATTAATACTACTAATAGTAAGAAGGAAAAGAATTTTAAAGAATATAAAAATGCCTGTGTTAGCTTTGCACCACGGTGACAAAATACCAGGGGAAAAACAATTTAGAGGAGAAATTTATTTTGGTTCACAGTTTCAGATGGTTCTAACTGCGGTCAGCTGGGTCCATTGTTTTTAGGCAGAAATGTCATGGTGGAGAGGCCAGGTGCGGGAAAGCTGCCCACCTCACAGCAGCCAGGAGCAGAGGAAAAGAGGAAGAACTGGGGCCAAGACACAGTTCCCCCGACCCACTCCCTTCCGTATGGTCCCACCTTGCACATTTCCATCACCATCCTTAGGTGAGATGGAAGCAAGAATTCACCGTGGACCTGGAGCCCTCACGACCCAGTCCCCTCCCAACATCCTGCTCTGAACCCTGCTGAGGGCTGGGGACCAGGACACCAACACACGAGCTTTCAGAGGAAATCCAAGAACCATGCTATAATAACTGCTGCCAGTAAGAGGGTTGCGGCAGCCATTCATGGAGTTAATAAAAATGTGCAGTTGGGCCCATGATGGATTTGACCATGAAATGGAACAAATTCTCATCTCATTGGCCTCTGAATGAAGCGGCTTTGTGACTTCTGGAATCTGATGAAATCTTGCCAAGACCCCAGGCTGAAAAGGAAGCTGAAGCAGAGGAAGCTCAGGGACTGGCAGCAGTTTCCTCTTTGCACAAGGTAGTGAGGGAATCCTGCATGCACCCCCTCTGCTATCAAGAAGTTTGGAAATTTTCTGGTCACCACATGTGACGGTGGAGTACATGGAGTGCAGCTTTTCAGGACTGACCCAAGTCCTGGAAGGTGCAGGAAGTTTAAAATATCTGTGAGATGTTGAAGACCCTATGCGAAAAAAAAGTTTGAAATGTTTCATTAGTAATTTTATAGTGATTATATGTTCCATGATAACATTTCAGATATACTGGGTTACATAAACAATGTTAAAAGTAATTTTGCTTGCTTTTTATTGTTTATAGTGTGCCTACCAGTAAATGTAAATTGTCTATGTGACTCTCAGATGTTTGAACTGGACAGTACAACCAGATTAATGTTTATTCTTCTGAAGTCACCAGTTTCTCATTTGTGCCCTTTCATGAAGTGTTTATCAACATGTTTGTGGTCTTTAGTTAACTCTGGTTAATTTCTCATGCTGGCTAGTAAATAATGCTGTGGGAGAGAGTCTGATGCATTTCCTTGCCTAAAGACCCTATTCCTCCAGGGTTTTTGCATGCTACCCTCCTGCTAAGGCACAGATGATGCACAATACAGATACTTCACAGGACTGTATCAGCTATTGACTATGTGTTCTTCATGCTAGTGGAAAAGGAATTCTGACTAAAAGGCCTAAGGAAATTTTACAGTTGGCTATTAAGGTGCTATTGATTATAAATAAGTACCAAACACCTAAATGTATTTTTTGAACTGTATAGAAAAGGACCACTGATGGTACAGAAATTGTAAGTAGACAGCACCTAAGTTACAGCTGTTACCTTATTGTGTCTGGAGAACACATTCCCTTATGAAATAGATTTCACCTTACCTTGCTGAGGGTTGGAGACGCACATACTGTTCTTCTCTAATGAAAATATGTTCTTCAGTGTAATGGTAGCCTGCTGTACCACTCAGTAGCTACACTGGGGAAACATAGGAAGAAATCTTTGGTATAACAAATGGCAAGGTGTTTGCACATGTGTCAAAATGTCAATGGATGAGTTTGACCCGCACTCTGTGGCATGTTACATTTTGGTATATTTATAATTTGTTCTAGTAAATGTCTTCTTCGGATTTTTCACATAGAATCATCCCTTTTACAACTTTAGGAGGAGGTTGAAAGAGAGTCATCAGCTGGCTTGGCTAGCGATGGTGACTAACTCGGATCACGTGAGCCAAGGAAGTTAGTGGGATGGGACAGACAGAGAAGTAGAGGATGAAGATTTTGATTAAGATGAGGAAGAAAACGGTAACATAAATAAATATTTGGCTAGTCAAAATTGTACAAAATGGTCATCTATACCTGAATGAGCCAGCATTAGAACTAGGTCAGAAAATGGTACTAGATTTTTGCTGGAGTAAAACCTATTGGACAGAATGCCAACATTGTGGTTTAGTGTTGGAAAGTGTTAGTACTAGACAATAGGCTACAAGATGTTTTGAAATACACTAATAGTAAAATCCAAGTAATTTTATATGCATCAACAGTAATACTCAAAAACGTGTACCATGACGCTTCACTGTCTGAACTATAAGCCTTTATATCATTGCAATCATCAGAATCTAAAAGATTTAGGAAGTGACTGGTGTGGCATTGAGAGTTTTAGAACAATACTGACACTGAAGAGATTTGGTTTCTCTCAAAATTGCTCATATTTTGATGACAAAATGACCCACCAAGAAAGGAAAAAAATCCAACAATTTGACTGCTGCTTTTTCATTTTTTGAAAGCTTTGTTTTGAACTGTCAAACAATTTATACACCATCTGAAAACATGACAATTGCCAAACAAACCTTCCAGATATGGTCTAAAATTATAGCCCAGATAGATGCAAAGACATTTTATACCTTGAGTGTTTTAGAATTTTCTACTGTAATTCAGCCACCAGATCTTTATTTGTGCAGTAATAAACTGTATGACCCAGTGAAGAAATGTGTTGCACCTATTCCAAAAAGTAACTGAAATCCTGCATTTAACAAGTGGTTCACTAGTTATCCACTGATGTTACATTCTCTAAAAGAACACCAGTTGATCAGCACAGAACTAGTCCCAAGAACAAAGGCAAGATTTCTGAAAAAATCTTACAAGTTCACAATAAAGAAACGTAGAGTACAGTCTTTGGATGTCAGAAAGACATAACATTGACCTCCTATATGGCGAAGAACCACAAAGTATTGTTGATACTGGCAACATTACACCATGGTGACGAAGTTGATAGTGAGGCTGAAGCTGGAGAGAGTGGTGTATGTCTGTCATCCCAGAACTTGGGAGGGCGAGGTGGGAGGATTCCGTGAGTTCCGTGAGTTCTGTGCTAGAGCGTGAGTTCCAGGCTCGCCTGGATTACAGAAGAGACTCCGTTTCAAAACACACCGACAAACATAAAAAGATTGATAATGGTGCCAGAAATGACCACATTTTACAACAAAAAGAAAGGTGGAATAGACGTTGTTGATAAGTTTTGCAGCAATTGTGAGGTCGTTTGAAACACAAAGCATTGACCAATAGTCGTGTTTTATTCAACCCTAAACACATCAGGCATAAATAGTTTCATAGTTTACAAAGAAAATAACAAGCACAAAATATCACAGAGAAATTTTCTTAGATGATTGGAACAGCAATTCATAAATGGTCAATTGCAACAAGGAACTAATAGTATATATCTTCATATCTTCCCAAAGAACTTCTCAAAAGAACTCTGAAGCAGACTGGTGAAAAGCTAGATGAAACCTCACAAGAACATCCAAAGAAAACAGGAAATCCAGCAAGGTGTCAAGTATGTCATACCAAAGAAGACAGAACACATGTGTTGTCAGTGTAAGCAATGCTTGTGTGAAAACTGCCTGAGGTATGATAATCAAAGTAAAGATTACTTTTGTTGTAGAGTTTCATTTGTATTTCCATTGTAGTTCACATAGGAATTTATTTCTCCTGTCATTTTTTAGATTTAGTAAGCAAACCATTGATGTAGAAATGTCAAAGTATATTCTAAACACTCATTACATACTTGATAGTTTATTTTATTGATATTTAATTTTCCTGCTAAATGCACATTGGATAACAGAACAGGAAGCTCCCAACAAAAGAGGAAGACAAGAGAGGTGACAAGTATGGCCTGTCAAACCGGAAAGGAAAGCTAGGCACATGCGCTGTCAGTGTGAGAGAAACTTGTGTATGACAGTCTCACGTGTAAAGATGGACGACTTTAGGTGTGATAATTGAAGCAAAGATAATTTCTGTGGTAGAGTTGTTCATATCTTCATTGTAGTTCACCTAGGAATTTATTTCTGCTGTTATTTTTTTAGATCTTGCAAACAGATAAACAGGTGAGGTTGAGAATGTTGGGGGCTGGGGATATAGCTCAGTGGCACAAGTGCCTGCCCTGCAAGCACAAGGTCCTGAGTTCAATCCCCAGTACCCCCCCAAAAATCCACAAAAATGTTGATATTTATTCTAAACTCTCATTACATATTGACAATTTGATATTTCATTTTATTGATATTTTATTTTTCTGTTAAACAGTACACATTTCACATAATAAAGCCCATAAAACTAAAATGAACAGTTCATCAATAAAAATACTTCTAAAAAATAAACTCGGTATTATATCCCCACCATGATGCACCTTTCAAAAAATCTGCCCCGGTGCCCCTGCATTCCTTCAGAAGGCAGCTCTGCAGGCACCACTGGCAATTCACCGTGTTTCTTGTGTGGAGTCACTTCCTCGATTTTTCACGCTCCTGTGTGCTCTCACCGGTGCTCCCACGTTTGGTGGTGCCACCTTCTCTCCCCAGCCTGTACAGGGGAACTTTCATGTGCAGGTGAGTTTGAGGGTACAGTTCAGAGTTACATGACTGCAGCTCCATGTGAGCATAAGAGAGCAGTGTCGTGTTGCTTCCTCAACTGTGATTTCTGTGATGACTGTGGGGTCCTTCACGGTGGAGACTGCAAGAGTTTGTGATATTGATTGTGGCCCTGGGGAATGGGGCAAGAGCTTCAGAGGACTGCCCATCCTAATCTTCCTGGCAATAGGGTGTCTAGGCATAGGGATCTTTTTTGGTGGCGGATTTGACATGACTCACATGTAGCCATGGTAGCACTAAGATCCAGGGAAGAATAACTGGGTTCTTGTGCTCAGAGTCTTGCAATACTATGGGGGCACTTGGGGCTTGCAGCACAGGCCCACTCCCCAAGGCAGGATGAAGGCAATTCTCTCACCAAGGGGACAGGGCTTTAGGATGTAACTGCTCAGGGGGGTGCAGTTCTGGGACAGATCAATAAGTCAGGGTGCTCTGGAGTCTCAGACCTTAGGGATTGGAGTACAGCAGAACTGAGGACCCACAACCACCATAACAGCAGTTTGGACTCTGGGAGATAGAGTACTATGCAGTGGTGGACTCTGGACTCTAGGACATTAAGGGACAGCTGTATGGAGAGAGGAGAAAATTAGCATAGACCAAGCATAGCAAGATGCTGCTGTAGCTTGGCCCTTGGGAATCAGGGAGCAGCATGGTGTAGGGTGTCTGAGGAGCTTGAGGCATCTAATCATTGGTGATTTTGACGATAGGTCTTTTGACATGATTTTGTCTGATGGAAAAAAACCAAAGAAAATACAGTTAAGCAACCTGGAAGACTTATGAAATAGCCATTCAGTGAATAAACAAATACTCATGCTACAGATGGTCCAGAAGAAGAGACGGAGAAGGGAAAAGAAAGCTTATCTAGTAAAATCATTTCTGAAAACTTCCCAAGTCTCATGACATGCACAGACATTCAGATCCAGGAAGCTCAAAGGTCTAAGAACAGATATAACCCACAGAGACCTCTCTGAGATACACCATAATTCAATTGTCAAAAGTCAAAGACAAAAAGTAAAGTTTAAAAGCAATAAGAAAGGGGGATCAAGGCACATATAGGGTAATCCTAATTAGACTATTGGCAAATATCCCAGCGAAAAAGCTTACAGGCCAGGAGAAAATGGGATAATACAAAGAATTGAAAGAAAAAAATATCAGTCAAGATTACTATGCTCCACAATGATGTCCTTCAGAAACAAAGGAGAAATAAAAGTATTTCATAGGCAAGCCAAAGCTGAAGGAATTTATTTTTATTTTTACTAGGCCCACTTTCCAAGAGATATTTTTAAAAGATCTTCAAGAAGAAACAAAAGAACAATGATTATTATCATAAAAATGTAAACAAATGATCTCTAACACTGTTAGAGGTAAATACATGGTCCAACCCTGAACACCCAATACTGTAAAGATGGCAGGTGAATCGGGCAGATCTCTTGTAAGAATTCCAAAGATGTGGAGGACTAACTGGCTGACTCTCCTTGAAAGAAGAGCAATTGTCTCCATTTTGGCTGAACCTGGCCCTATTTCCACATACTGATGGGTACAGAGCTGGCTGGGACTTTTTCTTATCCTTTCCAAGGGGAGATCAGTTCAGCCAAGGTGCTGATGTGTAGTCTTTGAAGCAAGGTGAGAGAGCAGTGTTACCCCACCCTGTAGCTCCCAAAACACATGTGTGAGCCAGGTGGGAGGCAAAGCCATGCTCCACGCTGGCAGCTGGGATCGAGCCTCCATATAAGAGTCTATGACTTCCCAGTGCATAAAAGATTACTCACCAGAGCTGAGGCACTGACCCCAAACATCAGATACTACCTCAGTTGTGTTATACAGATGACTCCTTCTGCATATCCTTCCCTCTGCATATTGCAGAGTGGATTTCAGTCCTCCTACCTAGCACAGATCATAGCGCTTATGTACTTTCTGCCATTCTCACAGTCACTCATCCTTAAGCCACTCCCTTCTTCATGAATTAATAAAACCTGAGTTCGGCCCTGGGTGGAGGCCTTTGTTCCAGTTAGCCATCATCCTGGCTGGACTTAGGGCCCCTTGGCTTCCCATAAGTACAAATACGCCTTAGTGCCTTCATTCTCACCCTGCTTGCACTGGGAGTGGTAGATTGGAATTAACTCACCGGGATTCCAGTAACTTCATGGGATTACAAATATAAATTTCCCAGACCATGATGAGAACTGGGAAAGATTCCCTATAAAAAGAGTAAAAAATAACTGCAATTATATTAGGGTTAAAAGAAATATATGACATGAAAAAGTAAATTGTGACCTCAAAAACAAATTACAAGGATGCCAGTGTGGGGGCACTGGCCATGGAAATGAAGAAATAAGAGACTTTTGGGGCTATAAACCCAAAACCTCCCAGACTACACGGTTAGAGATTAAAAGATAGCCTGAGGGGCCACTAGTTCACGTAGGATCAAACCACATTGCTTTATGGAATATATACTTTGGCCCTTTTCCTGCCCTTGCTCCAGTTAATTACTTAGACTAGCCCTAAGGTCAGTCATGTAGGAGACCACCCTGTCCTTCCCCTGTACGCCCCGTCCCCCCTACGTGAATTCCTGTGTGGGTGTCCTTTTTTGTCCTTTATCCTTGCTTCTTGGACCTATCAATACAAAGCCACAGGGCTGTTTTTTCTTGAGACTCAATATGCTGAGGGACCATGGGCAAAAGGCAGTCCCTCTGGGCTCTCAGAGGTCAGACAGGACATAAACTCTGAGTAATCTCCCATCCTTTGGGTCACACCACAGTTGTGAACTGTGACAAGTAGTGACTCAGAACGGACATGTGTGAGGCACAATTGGCACAACTCAGTGCAGAGGACCAACCTCCCAAAGCCAGAAGAAGGAGCAAGGATGTGTCTGACTCTTCACTTGGTAAGGGGACACAGGCAACCACTAGAACAGCTCGGTCTGTCTCAGCATTTCACAAGTTAGCTTTATCAGCCCAGAGGTCTTTTCACCGTGCAATTGCTAGGTGGCCAGGGCAGCTCATTTTTTTCTCTTTTTGCTCTTTTACTTTTATTCGTATGGTATGGATCAACCTTTATCCAAACAGGAAAGTCAACTTAAGCAACATTTACAGTGTCTCTTAAAGACATTGAGGTATAGTTTCTGAACCTCAACTTATTAAATGATAGATAGTTACTTGACAACAATGTCTATGGCTTCCTCTGGAAGACAGGCTGGAGGTGGAGGACTGGGAGGATGCGGGCCAAAACTCTGCGACTGTCATTCGGTCCAGTAAAGCGGTGCACCGTGCTACCCGGCACTTTGCAGGGTCCTTATTCACTCTACTCACACAAAGGAAGTTCCCCTAAAAAAAGCTTCATCCTCCTCCCTCAGCTCCCTCTGAAAGCCCCTCTTTGGCCTCCAACCTCCTAGGGGGTAGGAGAGGGAGATGTGTCCAGAGAGGGGCCCTAAAATTATATTACCACATAGGAACTGGATTCTTTTTACAAAAAAGTAGGAAAAGAAAAAGAAAATAATATAGAAAGAAAAAAGGGAGAAAAGGTTAAAGACAACAAAAGTGAAGTCAGCAAGTTATACTCAACTGGGTCAAGTTTACCAGGAAAAGGGAACCCCCACTAGGAATTTTTTTTCCCCGAAGACTCAAGCACACGCATATATGAGACCAAAACAATAAAACTAAAAGGACCATCTCTAGTCTCTCTTTTGCTGTCTCAGGAAGTTAAAAAGCAGTCATTCAAGTTCTTTGATGGTTGGTTTTCTGCTTGGCAATGCATTTGGAAGCAATCATAGCTTTTGTCTTTGGAGGTGTGTTTTGCTACGGACTGGAGACCCACCCTGGGAGAGCTTTGGGCCATGATTGTCTTTCTGCTCTGGAGATGGTTAGGGCAAGGCCATTGTCTTTCTGTGACTTCTCAGTTACAGGTCCAAATTTCTGGAAGAATGAATTTCCCCCTTCCTGCAATGCTTCCAGTGGAACTGAGCTTCACTTATCTCTGGGCCACATTCTTAAAAAAAAAAAAAAAAACTGGTCTAGAATTAATCCTTAAATTCTCAGGGAATAAAGCCCAACATTGTTGTCCAAATTCATCAACCCTTCTGCCCTGAACAGAAGTAGAAATTAACTCCTTTCACTTCACCTGCCTTCACAGACGCTGCACCACAGGGTAAACTGACGGGTTTTTGTAGAACAGATGACTTCATCAAAAGAACAAAAAAATTCCTTGGTACCCTCATGCATTTATTAACAACAGCTTAATCGAAGTCGGTCTATTCCAATAAGATAAACCATCAATCTTCATCCCTTCTTAAAATGTCTTTGCTATCACAGGTGTAAAAGGATTTTTTTTCCTTCTGAGTCTATTACAAGAGACTTCTATTTAATGGCTTAAACAAAAGTTCTGACTCATCAATTTACACTTAAAACCCTAAAAGCTATGAAGGGACTCTCTTAGTTTTCTCTCATTGTTGAGACAAAATACCCAAAACCCAAAATGAATGAGGGAAAGGTTTATTTTGCTTACAGTTTGTGGAGGTTTCAGTCCATACTTGGCTGGTTCCAAGGCAGACTGGCACATGGCAGAGGGCAAACATTCATGATGGCAGAATACAGCAAAAGCAACAGCAAAATGGAGGAATGGCAGCAAGCAACCTCTTTCCCTCCCCTACATTGTAAACCACCTACCCCCACCCAGGGAGCATGTAGCTCTCACACAATCCCCATTCCCTGCTCTTCCATAGGCTCAGGATGTAAACAAAGTAAGCACCTTGGCTTCTTGCTGAGTCACTCAGCCAAACCTCTAGACTTCCCAAGTTGACACAGTGTATCAACCATAACAAGGACTGTTGTAGTTCAATTTAACTGGTACATCCAAGAGTGCACTCTGGTCCAAAACTAATTATTTTGTGTGTCTATATGTTTGTCAATTGTCTGCTTAATGAGAGTTAACAACCAGTTAAAACACCTGAAGCTGATTTATCTAAGAAAAAATTTTCTGAGCTCAATAATTTCTTTTTTCATCTCTTTCCTTCTTTCTTTTGAAATTATACTCTGAAGCTACCAAGATAAAATCAGCATGGTACTGGCAATAAAACTGACCTGAGATCAGTGGAACAGATTAGAAGAGGCAAACACAACTACAAACACACTCAGCCACTTCATCTTTGACGAAGGAGCCAAATATGTTCATTGGAAGAAAGATAGCTTCTTCAATAAATGATGCTAGAAAACTAGAGTTCCACATGCCAAAGACTAAAATTAGACAAATTTCTATCACCACACACTAAACTAAAGTCAAAATGGATCAAAGATCTAAACATTAAAACAGAAACACTAAATCTACTGGAAGAGAAAGTACATAGAAATCTTGAAGACATAGGTGTAAGCAGAGAGTTGCTGAACAAAAACCAAACTGAACTGGAAATACTTCAAAGAATCAACAACTTGGATCTCATCTTATTAAAAGTTTTTGCACATCAAAAGAAATCACTAACAGAGCAAAAAGACAATCCACAGAGTGAGAAAAAATATTAGCCAACAATCCCTCAGAAGAAAGACATATCTAGCAAATGTAAAGAATTGAAAAGAAATCAGATCTCTCAAGTTTAAAGCCCCAGTCCAAAAATGGGCACCTGAGATGAAGACACACATCTCAGGTAAAGAAGTATAGACAGCAAATAAATATATTTAAAAAGTTCAACATCATTGGTCATTTGAGAAATGCAAATTAAAACAACACTGAATTCCATCGCACCCCAGAAAAAATGGTTATCATCAAGAAATCAACCAATAACAAATGCTGGTGAGGCTGTGGGGAAAAAGGAATCCTCCACTCTTGGTGGGAGTATAGACTGGTGCAACTACTTGTGGAAATCAGTGGAGATTGCTCAAAAAACTAGGATTAGAGGTTCCATTCAACCCAAATATTCACCTTCTAGGTACCTTCTCAGAAGAATTAAAAGTTATCATACCATTGCAATATATTGCATCCATCGTTTACAGCAGCAAAATTTGTAATAGCTAAATCTTGGAAACCACCCAAATACCCATCAACTGAAGAATGGATAAAAATGATGCAGTATTTTTTATACAGTGGAGTATACTACTCAGCTATAAAGAAGTGTTTTCCTTTTCAGCCTCAGTGGTATATGAGTCATATTTTCATTGGCCCTAACCATTTTGAAGGGGCCTGTCATTACATTTTTATTATGCTGCTGGAGCTCTAAGTTCCTCTGTGTCTGGCAGGCACCTTCTAAAACCCTGTGTCCCCATATATTCTTATCCATGGATGCCCATAGGACATGAACTAGATTTAGATGGACTGCATGTCACCCACCAATCTCTCAATTATTCATCTTGCTTATAACCCAACCCTAGAAAACTGAGGAGCCCATAATTTGATGGTGTTAGGGACGAATTCAACCTAAATTTATAGTTTAGCTTTGAATGACAGTGACAGCTCTCCTTTATGAAATCCTGGGCTTGCTAGGCCTTTATTACCTCTTTTTTCTGGCACCTACCTATATCTCCTTTAAAAGCTTTATGGTGTTTAGCTGTCCCTCTCTTTCTTTTCTTAACTAGCAACATATAGATAAGCTCTCATGGATTGCTAATGATACCTCTGACCACAACATGTTCTGTATTCCCATCCATATATGCTGGTCCTTACTAGGGAGGAAACTAGTTTGACTGTTTCAAATCCAGCCACCCCTCCCTAGAGACGTTTAAAGGCTCTCAAGATTACCTTGCCCACAAACTCCACACGGCTCACTCCTTATTCCATGAATAATGGTATTTTTCAATTAAATATCGCTCCTATTGTGATGCTTAGACAAAGGCCTGAAGCCTGGCCCCTTACCAATTGTACATGCGATTGGGTGGGAGACTCTGCTCTTGAACATCTCAGGCAAAAGCAGTGATTGGACATTTTGATTGCTGCATTGTAGCAACCACGGCACTGGCAGCTCTACAGATGCAGCAGCCCTCCCTAACTCATTCCGTCCAAGCTGTCCAAATCACAAAGGGCTATCTTAAAAAGCTTACTTCCAAGTTTTTAATTCAGACCAATCCTAAGAATGGGCCACTCTCAAAACCAAGGTAGGATGGCTCGGTGTGTGACAACAAGTTCTCCCAACATGTCATAGGCTCAGCTCTGATGCTGGTGCAGCCTGCACATACAGGCTTGGCTTGCTGTTGCAATAATCTTCTTTTTGCTCTCTTGCAGCCCTAAGCGCCCTCTGTAGACTATTCCAGCAAGCTATTCCAGCAGGCACTGCACGCTAAAGCCGTGACGACTTTCCTCTGCCAATTCGAATATTCTTCCTCTTTTCACCCAATCCATCTTTCCCAAATCCATGTACAAAACAAAAAAGGGGGATATGTTAGGGTGTCAGCCAGAGGCATGTATGAGATGGATATGCAGAGAGAGGAAATATGCGTGGCCAGAGATGAAAAGATAGCCTGCAGGACCACAGGTCCGTGTAGGATCAAAACACGTTACTTTAAGGAATATGTCCTCTGGCCCTTGTCCTTCCCTTATGCCGGATAACTGTTTAGACTAGCCCTAAAGTCAGTCAGGCAGCAGACCACCCTGTCCTTCACCTGCCTTTCTCCTGTACCCCCTTCCCCCTACACCAATTCCTGTACACGTGTCCTTTCTTGTCCTTTATCTTTGCCTCCTGGACCTATCAATAAAAGCCACAGAAGCTTCAGATTGGAGCTGTTTTTTCCTGAGACTTATCATGCTGAAGGACCATGGGCAAAAGGCAGTCCCTCTGGGCTCTCAGAGGTAAAAGTGGACACAGACCGAGTAATTGCTCACCCTTTGTGCTGCACCACGTTTGTGAACCGCAACACAGATGCTGAAAATGTTTAGTGTGTGTGTGCAAGGGAAGCTGCTATCCAATTAAAATAGATTATAAGATGTGTTGTGTAGGCTTCGTGATAGCCACAAAACAAAAAGCTGCAGCATACGCACAACTGACAGAGAAAAGAATCAGAATGCATCACTACAGAAAACTATCAAAGCACAGAAGTAGGCAACAAGAGAGGAAGAGAAGAATAAAAGTATTGCAAAACAGCCAGAAAATAATTAATAAAGCGGAAATAGTATGTCCAAGGTTACCCATCAGTAGTAACCCTGGGTGCAAAAGAATTAAATTCTCCAATCAAAAGATAGACAGATTTTTAAAACAATCTAACTGTGTACTACCCACTCCCAAGACACACTTAAGCTGTCAGAATACACTTAGCTGAAAGTGCAAGGACAGACAGGGATATCCTGGATGAGTGAGTAAAAGCAGCTGCAAGGATGGGAATACTTGTGTCTGTCAAAATAGACTTGAAATCAAAAGTCTCTTGCTGCAAGACACAAAGAAAGTGATCACAGACAGCAGTGGAATAACTAGATACAAAAATAAATACTTACAGGAAGAGAGTATGATAACAAAAGGATTTCAATATCCCATTTTCAACAGTGAATAGAGCCAGACAAAAGATGAACAAGGACACGGCGGTCTTGAATTATGCTTTTGACAGAATAGGACTAATATACATATACAAAATTTTTGATCCCACATCAGCAGAATATACTCTCTTCTCCAGCCTACATGGAACATTCTCTAGGATAGACCGTATATGGTATTAGGCAACAAACCAAGTCTTCATAAGTTTAAGGATATTGATATCCTATTCGCATTGTTCCCAGTCACAATGGTGTAAAATAGAAAATCAAGAAAAGAAGGAATGTTGGAATACACACCAATATGTGGAGATTGAACAGCGTGCTCCTGAACAAACAACGGGCCAGTACAAACAAAAGAGAAATTTAATGTTGAAACACAAACAACACTAGAATCACAACCTGCCAAAACTTACAGGAAACCACAAAAGCAATTCCAAGAGGAGACCTGATAGCAGCAAATACCTACATTAACCAGGAAAGAAGATTCAAATAAATAGTCCCACATTATGCCTCAAGAAAATAGAAAAAGATCAAAGTAAATCCCAAATCATCAGAAGGAAAGGAATAAGAAAAATCAGAACAGAAATTAAACAGAAAACAGATAAACCAAAGAATCAAGAAAACTAAAAGTTGACTTAAAAATAGACACTTCGATAGTCTAACTAATGAAAATAGAGAGAGAAGACTCAAATCTAAAATAAAGATGAAAGTGGAGAAATGGCAACAGAAGTTTCAGAGAGAAAAAATGTTAAGAGACTATTGTGAACAATTACATATACCAGAGGATAACCTAGGTATTGAAACCCCTTTGCTATTATACTCTGTCTGTATAAGTATTTATTTTAGTATTCAGTTATTCCACTGCTGTAGTAATTAATCACTTACTTTGCCTCTTGCAACAACTTTTGATTTGAAGTCTATTTTGTCAGATACAAGTATTCCCATCCTTGCTATCCGTTTTTATATCACTTACTCAGGATATGCTGAATATGGATATGTTCACAGGAAAATATAAACCAAGATGATATCAGAGTGAAATGAAAGCTAAGTGTCTTCCTCTGGTTTGTGATGCTTCAACTTAATGTCACAGACTGGGTGGTTTTAGGTAGCGTTTTTGCTGGCGGGAGGCTGGGCCACGTAGAAGGGCAGTGCTGGCACTGCCGAGGGCCTCTGTGCTGTGTCCTTTCAAGGCAGGACATCACGTGAGCATAGGGACACAGAGACACAGAAGGACCACTCCATGACGAGCTCAGTGACTGCACCAACCCAGTCAGGAGGGTGGAGCCTCGGTCTGGGCGACCAACGCGCCTCCTGACGCTGTTGCTGCATAAGCGCGTGCCAGCCTGGACTTAGGAGATGTCCCAACCTTAGTGAGAAGTAAGCGAATCACTCAGGATAAAAGAAGCCAGGACCAAAGAGCTTCACAGTTGAACACCAAACATCCAAAGAATTGTTCTATTCCTTTTAAGCTCTTCTGGAAAAACAGGAGGAATATTTCCAAACACATTTTACAAGGTCAGCCTCATCCTGATGCCTAAACTAAGCGAAGCTCAGTTTGAGTACTAGAATATTAATGTGGAAATGTATTTAAGAACACATAAGAACACACTGCTTTTTGACAGTGAGTTTCCAAGGTGCAGGGGCTTGAGACTGCATGCACCTTGTCACAACGATGATGGAGAGCACATCCCTGGTGCTCACCAGGGCCTGCTGTTCACTCTCAGTTTTCTAGTTTGTGGTGATTGGGTTGAATATTTTAAAATAGCTGGAATGTGAACCTCTGACTATCTTCGTGTGCGTTTTTTAAAACAGATTCATCTTCCATGCATGTCTTCTGTTTTCCAGGGATAATTTCTCTACAGTGTTTTAATGACCGAGATCCCCTTGGTAATTTCCTACAATCATCACATTTCCTGGGTCTTCAGTGGGGTCTCTGAAGCACAGTGTATATCTGGCCATGATAACCTTCACAGCTTCTGAAGAAATGGCTCGTTTTTTCTGTTTACATATCCAACTGAGAGAGCTACTCATCTCGGGGGGAAAAAGTACACGTTCAGTTCTTGTTTGCCTTGTTCTTAACATTTAACATTGTCTGAGTTCACCTAATTGTTTTGATATACAGAGTCAAAGAGTGAGCTAGTGGATGGGGTGGAATGACTGTCAGGCTTTGAACTCTCTGGGACACCATAGATGTTCTGTCCTGGCCCAGAAGCCATTTGAAACCATCTTGGAGGCCCTGAAGCACAACAATAAAGATGCTGTACATCTCCCTAATGTACTTTATTTTTCTAACGTGGAGTCCTCTGAAACATGTTTTTACCTGCAATTAATAACTGGTTAACGGAAAACAAATTCGTGGTGGATTTTCTGGTTTTAAAATATGCTTAAGATGAGATAAGGGCTAAGTGGTCTGTAAGTCAGAACCAAATAAAGTTAAGCATTGAGACATGGAGATCTATGTCCTAAGTAACAGCTTCAAAATGTCCTGTGCCCCTTATTCATCCTGCTTACCCTAAATGAGACCACACTGAGTGCCTGAGATGCACATTGCTGCTGTCCTCCTGCAGCAGTCTATCTTCCTGATGGCATAGGGTAGCAGACATGAAATTGTGCTATGGTAGCACCCCGGAGAAGTGATGGGCCTACAAAGAGCACTGCAAAGATCCGCAAAGAGCCCAGAGCTCGTGTGCAGAGGGCCGGGGAAGGCAGCTCTGAGGAAGCCGCATTTACATCGAGGCTTCAAAAACGAGCGGAAGCTGGACGGACGACAGAGCTCAGAGAAGACTGGCTCGTGCTGGAAACTAGAGAGGGAATGATCCTCGTGCCTCCGAAACCCTGCGAGAGGGACGGGACGCCAGCAGCATGGGTTGGGAACTTGGGAACAGCTCACGCAGGGCACAGGCTGTGCTGTCGAAGGAGAGACACATAAAATGCAGCCCTGTTCCCAACAATGTTAACAACAGCAATTGAAAAATATTGTTGTTGGGTGTTTAAGCTTTGTTCCACCCCATCCTGGCAGTTATACACATATTTCATTTTATCTTTCCAACAATGTATAAGGTAGGATTTACTATTGTTCCATTATATTAATGTGATATGGGTATTAGTGTGTAAAACATGTTTAACTTTAGGTTTATGTGACTAATAAGCAATAAATTCAGGATTGCAACTAAGGGTTTTGTAACCCCAGCATCATATCATGGGCTAAGTTTTTAATCAGTTTGTACAGTAGTTACATGAACCCACTTCTAGGTGGTTTTTCCACAGTACTTCTTTAATCTCTTTTTGAATGACAAACATTGTTTTTGTTTCCTCCTTGAGTGGAGGCTTTTCAAAGTTACCCCCATCTTGACACAACTCTAGCTAGGAAGTCAAAATGAGAATCTATTTGCTTTCCAGTTGGTACAGAGGTTTTTTTTACTCCATTTGAGGTGGATGAATGGGCATGACTTAAGATTTTTACCTCCCATGCTCTTTGCACTAATTTCACTGAAATATCTGATAGCCTAAGTGTCTGAATAGTTTGTTCTTCCCCACAGTGGATGAAGTCGAGGAATAACTTGTTGACATTTCCTCAGTGCGTTGGAAGCCCTCAGGGAGCCCACTCTGAGACCCAGTGATGGAGCCCAGGGCGTGGCTTCAGGGTCTGGTAGGTCAGGGTTGAGACCAAACTACCACTCATTGGCAACATGAGCTTCTCATCTGTAGAAGAGAGATTCTATGGTAAGGTTGGTAAGTAAGGGTCATATTAGCTTCTATCTCGGGCTGTGGGGATTAAGTGAGATAATGAATATTCATAGCTCAGTCATCGTCAGTCGGTCTTTATCAGTTCATCTTTCAGAAACATTCAGTACCTTATAGATACAACTCTTAAATTAGTCCCCTAAATACATCAATATGATGTATAATACTGTATAATGTGCAATGTTTTACATTATATACAGCATAAATTAGTAAATAGTAAAAGTGAATAGCCAATCAAAAATATCAAACTATGAAATGAATCTTTAAAAGTTCCAGGAATGATAACCTTAAAAATATTATAGGTCTCCAACGATGCCTTGCTTATTGTTATAAACTCAGTGTCTTAGTTACTTTTGTCATGGATGGGAAGAAATACCCGACACCCACAAGGCAAGCTATTTATTCATAATTTAATCCCATACACTTCTCAGTTGTATCTGGTCCTCTTGGAATTTCTATCTGGCTCTCCTGCTCTCCAAGCCAAGACTTTTAGAATACCGAAATTTTTCCAAGAAAAAAAACCCATAAATTTAAATAAGGCAAATCAAATATAAATATCAGGCTATTTTGGAATTCAAGTCCATGTAGATTACTAATTAATTCTGGCTTGATATTAACAATGTGGCGATAAGTGCGTACAGTGTGTGCAGACAGCACAACTTCAATGCCCACTAGGCATAGATGTGAGTTGAGAATCGTATTTACAGGCTGCTGTTCCTGTCTTCCTGTGGAGATATAGAAAAAACACATTAGGTACTCAAGATGCTATAAGTCTGTGTAAACTGAGAACTAGTACTTGAAAATCAAGGACATAATTTCATCTATTATATCTGCAGAGAATCTGGGATAAGATCAGCCTATAGATTTAGAAGAGTTGTCGTTCCCTGGCTAGATATTTTCTTACTCTGTCTTTGTCAAAAAAGCCATGGAAAGCAATCAAAGTTGACTTAATGCAGCATAAGAACAGGCTACAGAGAAACCTAGCTACGTGTACGGACCAGATACACAGGTGCACTGAGGCCCTCTCCACATAATCATTTGTTGGGTTTAGGTACAGCACCTAGCAGTTATCAGCACATGTGCTGACAGTGAATGTTCTGTCCATATGAATGAATAATCTAAAGACCAAGGAAGGCAGATAAAGAACAGCAGTTTACAAAGCACATAAGGAAAAGAAGAATGCAGATGATCAGTCACTCATTTCAAAGCCTATTTCTGACAATACGCAAAATCTGCAGTGTACCTGTGGCTAATTTTTACACTCCCTGTCCATTACCTTCATACTTGTAGTGACATGAGAAGTATGAACATTGCAGCCTCTCTTCCTGGAAAGTAAATGTTCTGGTTACCGGTCAGCTGAGGCTTCTTTTGCCCAATTTGGATGGAAGTCGCCCTCGGACGGAGCACAGCCCTTCTATTTACTGTGACAGTTCTGGACCTTGAATGTCAGTGGCAATCATCTCTCAGCCTTATCAGAGCTCTTGGTATCGGCGGGTCTCTGGAGCTCTCCCACCGACTGGACACGGGCTCTTGACGATGTCTCCCAGGGCAATAACAGGCCTGGGCCAGCTTGAGGCTCTCGGGGACGCCTTGGCCTTCAGGATGGGAGAAAGAGAAAATAAAGTCTTAAAAGTACTGTACCTCTTGGGTGGTGTCAGGCCCTTCTTTCCCATCTCATTACTACTAAATAAGAGTGAAAGCAAAAGATTAACCTGCTTGCTCCACATAAATTCCTCCTTAATTTTAAACTCTCTAGCCCTCATGGGTATTTTCTTCTTTTGCTCTCTAAGTATTTGTGCTGCATGTTTAACTAGACTCTACATTCCTGAAAGGACACTATATCTTTTTCTTGTACAATACGCGCCTTTTAAAATTTCCTATTCCAAGGGAAAAGGGGTTGAAGGGAGGGGAGGGGAAGGAGGAAAAAAGAAGAATCCAGCTGTATCCTCCTGTACAGGTAAGAATTCCCTATGATGAATGTTATTATGTGTATCTAAAATGCAGCAATAAAATCAATTTTAAAAAGATTTCTATTCCATTGTTTCATACTGGATCAGCATTTAATATTTTCAGATGGGTGAAGAATTGCAGGAATGCATGAAAATATTTTTAAGTTTTTATTTATCTTTTGTCCTTTGTTTTGAGACAGGGTTTCACTATGCAGTTCAGCCTGGCCTTCAACTCACTTTGTAGCCCAGGCTGGCCTTGAACCCACAGTGATCCTCTTGCTTCAGCCTCCCATGTGCTGGGATTACAGGTGCACTCTACCACTCCCAGCTTGTGAATGTATTTTTAAGCTGTTAGATTCTATAGTCCCTTGAAGGTGGGAAACTTTTCTCAACTTTTCCAAACTATGACAAGGATGGCCAGAAAAAAAGAAATCCCTCCGAACATAAAATAATCTCAGGAAGTATATTGGCTTTGCTCTCCAGTTCCCAAACTACTGGGCCTAGATCCAAGGTCAGGCAGTCTTCTCAGACACAAGCCACCCAGTCCCCCAGTCCCCTTCCCAGTCAGCTTCAGGTGAATCAGTATTGATCCGTAGCAAGTCCTCACTGAAAGTTTGCCAAGCGCAGGAAAGTAGTATATGTTTTTTAGAAGAAAAATGTAAAGATTCTGTAAAAGATTATATTTGCATCACTTTAGGCAGAAACACTGTAGGGCTTTGTTTCATATGCTACTCCCGTGCTTCCACAGGCACTCAGGATATGCTGCTTGTGTTGTCCAGTTTATGTAGCTTAGTGATCAACAGACTGCTTGGGAGATGTGTTTAACCTGCTCGTTCACCACACGCAGACACTGCCACCCAAAAGCCACAGTGAGGGGTGGAAGGCAGAGCCAGGCGAGAGGGAAGGAGAAGGCATTTCCAGTTACTGTTCTTCTCAAAAGATTAACCAGAAATCAGAACTTCTGCCTGAACATAAGTACCTGCAGCCACCTTTCTTTAGGAAGAAAGGCTTTACAGTGTGGACTCAGCCCTGGAAAAACATTTTTGTTTCATATTTGTGGCTCATGTAGCTCAGATAGTAAACATGGTCAAACATGGCATCTGGATCGTATTATGCATACTTGAATGTCAAAATAATCAGTGGTAGCCATAGCCCAAGTCTGTTCTTAAAGTGATTTGATTTACAAGTAAGTATATGTGCGAAAAGGTTTATCAACTGGCATAAATATAAAGATATTTAAGGTTAGTCAAAACCATGGAAAGTGGGGGTTACCTCCAGAAAAGGAAGGCGAAACATTCTTCAAATGGGCACTGACCTTTTTTGTCGCTTAGTCCGTGAGTACTGTCTTAAAGATCACAGGCACTGCAGTCTTTAAAGTTCTGTTTTCCCTGCTAATCCTTCATTACAAGTACCGGACCTTATGTATTTTTCCATCCTCAGAATTCAGGGCTATGCCTGGCACCTCTAGAAAATCATTAAATCTTCCCCCAGCATTGAGTAAACACATGGGAATTGCATTTGCAAATATATTTCTATTCTTCAAGCTTTAGCTCTATGGAGTAGAAGCTCCGTGTCAATGCACAATACATAGTTACACATAGATTCATGGTGTTGCAGGTTATAACTGTACACAGGAAAAAGAATGTTTTGCTTTGATTTCATTTGTTTCATTTGTTTTTCAGATGCCTTTGCAAGACAAAGAAATTAGCTATGTTCATTTGAATATTTTTTTAGTTACTTCCTGGGGGAATCTGAGAGTTCATATGTCTGTGAAATTGTATTTAAGGAGCACTCTGTGTGCTTAAATAAGTGCTTTTCCCAGGAGTGCTAGCTTAGAATCTTACATGTTGGAACTGGTAGGCGCTTAGTGACTCCAAACCAGAGAAAGGCGGAATCTTGAAAATAGAAACGAGGCTATGTTCATCAACATTGAACACCATAGGCTGGTGTGGATTTCTGCAACAGCCCATTTGCTGCACTCTTGTTACTGAGCTTTGGCAGATCTTGCAAGACTGTGTGCTGTTTTGTTTGCCTGACAGCGAAGCTGAGGCAGAACGTGCTGTCTACCTCGGTCTAGATTCTTCTCCCCAACACTCTGTTCCTTATTTTTGTAGGGCCACAGTTGACTTCAAAGAAGCCTTTGGATGAAAAAGAGGTACAGCTTAGTGCTAGAGAATCCTTTCAACTTTCCCTTAAGATGGGATTCTCTGGGTATTTGTGCACAAAGTCTGGTTTTGGATCATTGAATCATATTAACAAAACAACTTTTTGTTCCCCCCCAAAGGAATAAACTCCCCTCCCCTGCCACATTCCTGACATTTTAAGTGATGCATTTTCTTTTCCCTATCTTTTAATTCCCACTGGATGTACAATATAAAAACAGGAGCAATCCAATCCTCACATGCTCACAAATTAGTCAATGACTTTTCACAGACATTGAATTATTCCCAATTATTATTAATTTGGGAAAAAACATGGGAACCAAAAGAACAATTCCCTCTTGTGTTCTGGGAAGTGGGACATGGAGTCATCCTCCTTTCGTGCCTCGTGTCTTGCACACATGTGCATGGTGTAAACGTGCAGGACATATTTTTCCTTCATCTAGTTTTCCCAGGACTTAGTTGATAATCTAAGCTGCAGAGAGAATCTTATCTCTATAGCTCCATTCCACTGAGTGTCTGCACTAACTGGGTGTAATTGCAAATCTCCCTGCAGTTGGATGTGCTCACTCACAGGCCGAAAAGCGTCCTCTTTGCCAATGTGTGCGCTCTTCAACAGACCAAGTCCAAAGTTCAGCAGCATAGTTAGGTGAACTGCTCATGTATGCAGCAAAATAGGTCACTTCATTGCCTAGATGTCCAAAAGTTTTCCTTTTTTCCTACCATATGATTGCTGAAACTGATTATTTCTATATATATTGCTCTGAACCATAGTTTGGAAATTTTCTTATTAATTATTAGGGCTGTACCTTATCCGGAATAAAATCATCACATTTCCTCTGAGATGGAGGATGACACAGTTGGCAAAGAAAGGATGGCGTCTACTTGATATATATTACATGGATCTCAGCCGGTGCTCCTCTGCTCCTGGTTGAAACCAGGTTTCCTCAAGCATGCCGATCTCTTGTGCTGTTGGGTCTGTGAGCTCAGTGTACTGTCTGAGGAGCATATTAGCAGATGCAGATCTTTCTCTCTTCTGGCACTTTAACTACCACTTAACAAAACAGAAATAAGAAGTTGCATGTGTAGGTGTGTAGGAGCAGTGACAAAGGACTCGGATGAGGAGGGACTCGAATAACGAGGCTGCCCTGGCTTGGCAAAGAGTGCCTGGGACATAACCTGCTCTTGAGAGAGAGAGGCAATACAGCGCTGCTCCTATCTGAGGCAGTTCTAGTGCCACATCCCCTGCCTCTTGGCTCTGATACACATCTGCTAATGAAACTGTCCCAAGCCCAGCACACACACGAGACCAGTAAGGACGGGAATAGAAAGGTGTTGCGCTAGAAAATATCACCTGGAGAAAAGTTGTGTAGTGACAGCGACGGCTGCCTCAGCCCTGAAGACCTTTGTTCTTCATAAGGAGGACTTGGATTCTTACTCCACATCCACCTGACTCTTGAGTTTTGGTACTGAGAGTTCCTAGAAATCTTATTCTTGGGATGAGGGCAAACCCCCAACATGTATTATGGCAAACGGGTAACATTTTAAATGATTGCTAACCCCTGGCTTGGGCAAGAGGCATACTTGGTTGAAATTCAAATGGAACAAATTTAGGATGGAGCCTATGTGAGATTATACATATGATATGCAATGCAATGCAGGCCCAGGAATGACCGCAAGCAGCAGCTGCTGCAGCCAGTGTGAAGCTCTGATGGGCTTGTGCCCACCGTGACTCAGCTGATGTCAAGCAGACAAGAAAGCTGCCACATGAGTGTAAAAATGGGGAGATAGAAGTTGGCATTACAGAGCACTTCCTGTGTGCCAGGTACTGTTCTACGCGTGTGTGTCTTAGTCCTTTATCCTAAGGGCAGTGCTGAATGCCATTATCATCAACTTCCGTTTGCAGATTCTGCACTTGAGGTAAGATGAGAATAAACAATTTGCTCAAAGTTACACAGATGAGCAATGGCTGAAAGACCGAATAATCTGCTTCCCCAGGAGTCATCAAACAGAACCTGAGCTGCTTCGCTCTACTCTGTGAAGCTGCTGCTTTCAGCACCTTTATTCCAGGCAGAAAACAAAACCACCTCCAAGGTACTGCTTGGAACTTTAAGGAGCCACTAAAATGAATTATGCATATCTGAAGCAAGTAATCAGAAAAACACTGTTCATGTGTTTTATAGATTGAAAAAAATGAAATTTTAAACTACATATAAAATGATAGCATATTTTGTACAATATCAAAACATGTTAAAACCAGCAGTAAAAGCGCCCCCTATGTCTGGGTAACAGTAGGCAATGCTGGACTGCCCCCCACTGACTCTGTGTGGTTAGTCCTGGATGTGTGTAACTGGAGAGGTGAAGGAAGGAAGTATTGCTTCTACTTTGCAGTTCTTTACATTATTTTATTTTTATTTGTATGAGCATTTTCTTTTTAGAGTGGAGTAAAAAATGTAAATATATTTAAAGAAAGCCACTGCCAAGTGCGATTTCTGTTCCTCAAGCCCCTCTAGAGTCCTCTGAAGAACCTGCATCTGCTCTGATGATGGCCCAGATATCTCCCCGAGACCGTCCACCCCACAGGTACCCTCTCCACCCTGCTCATCCAACTCCAGCCTCCTTAGTAATTCTGGAGCGGGATAAAGAAGGGATTTTTCACCCTGGAAGCAGCCGGCACCAGGTAGAAATGTGGTTTCTGAAGAAGCTGCACTCCTCTGGTCAGAGTGGTGTTATTAAGGGTCCTTTGCATTAGGTTGTCCCCAGACCTCAGCCTCAGCTAAGGGGCTACTTCAGGGGAGGGCCCTAGAGCATGAAGAGGAGCTAGCTGAGCCTCATCTACTGGAGGGGCTGTGCCCACCTCTTTCTGAATCCCAGTCTGGTGACCTTATGTGAGCAGAGCAAAGCCAGCTGTGATGGAGAGACACGGAGTCACATGTAAATCAAGCCTTCTAGTCTGTTGTCCAACATCAGTCTGCACACAGCAGCCCTCGTGGGGCTCTAGATCCTGATCCTAGGAGCTGTGGTCACCATTCAAAGGCAGAGAGACCACACTGCCTCCCTAGAGGGACTCAGAACGCGAGGCCTCCTCTCCAGCAGGGAAGCAGCTACCACAGCAGGTGAAACTCTGAGGGAGACACGCATCTCCTTGGAGACACGCATCATTTGCCAGAAACCTGGAGAGTCACCAGAGGGACCGCGAGTCTGATTGGTTTATAGTCCCCTCTGTCATGACATAAGACTTCCCATCCCCTCAGAAAAGAAAGAAAAATGTTGCCATGAATGTGGGAATGAACTTGCAGGAGAAGAACCCGCCAACACAAGTGCCCGGTGCCATTCTCTCTGCATGCCTGAGCCCTGTCTGCCCCAAGGTCCTGATGCCCAGGGCAGAAGTCTCATCCTGAATATGCTCTCCTCTGCTTTTGCCCCTCTTAGTTCTTTGGCAGAGACCTAGCAGGCCTCTTATGTAAAGAAGTGTGTTTATCTCCAACAGTAACACACACTGCCATTTTATCCTATGAGTATTTAAAGAGAAGTAAACAACTTTAAAACTGGCAGCACACCACCATGCCATTAGTGCTTCTAGCCAAACCTGCCTGGAAGCCCAGCTAGGGGGTTCCAGCTTCACAACACCTCTCCCCTTGGCACCCTGAGCTTGCTGCCAGCAACTCTGGGCATATTGGTCCCCGTCCAGACAGTCTGAGAAACTGTGACACCTCCCTGGATCACCAAGGCAGATAAAGCCAGACTGATCCAGCCTGTGAGGAGAAGGACCTCAAATTACCCTGCTAAGCACATGCTCAGCAGGCAGAAAAACAACACAACGTGCTGGGAGGCTCATCCAAGATCACCACAGGAGTAGCAAAGTATCAGGCAGGTCTAAGACTCTCCCACTCCAGAGCCCGTGCTTCTGCTCACTTATGAGGTTGTGACTGTTGAGACCATCCGCTGGAAAAGCTTCCATCTCCATTTCTGGGAGCGCAGGGGATATTGTCCCCGCCAGCTCTAAAATATCACTGTGCTCTGCACATCTTTATCACGACCTGTCTTCTCATTAAAATAGCCTGCCCCCTTATTCCCATCCATGTTCCGCCATCACAAACATTTCTGAAGCTGAAACCAGATCGTTTTTTCTATTTCCTCAGCAGAAAAGGCTTAGCACCCTATGTACTTGGTAGGTGCCACATAAATATGTACTGAAGGGAACTGAATCAGTGTGACTTCTGGTTGATTTTCACAGCAGCGGTTCTCAATTGCATGTACGTGAGAACAACTGGAAAGTTTATTAAGATACAGAGGCCTGGAATGCTGGTTCCATTGTTCTATAGCAGGTGAGAAGGGCTTGAAGGGATCTGGCTGCCAGGCACTGTGCCACTGAGCTCAATTGCCTGCCCCTCAAGAAGGGCTTTTGAAAATGGATCTACTCACATTCTCTTTCCCAGTTTCTCTTGTAATGAAGCACAACCCTGACATGGTTGGCAAAGGCCAGAGCAGCCCTGAGTTGGAAAAGCATGACAAAGAATGCCGGTCCACACAGGGTAGGGCCCTCATCTGAACAAAGTCTCAGTCTGATTAGCAGAGATCCGTAACTCAAAGGCACGAACTCTGACTCCAGCGGGAATCTAGCTCTGGAAGGGCCGACCTCAACAAGATGCCTTCAGCCCCCAGGCTGAAGTTAAGTTCTTTAACGGTGGAGGGCGGACAAACAGTGGCTCTGTCAACTGAACTAGATGGAGAGGTCATGGGTTTAAAGGGTAGATGGGTATTTTAGGAAGAAAACAGAGCTTAAAGGGGTACTCCTAACTCCACAGACAATCCAAGCACGATATGCTCAATTAGTTCATGTTTGCAAAGTGCTTTGATCTTGCAAAGCAGTGAGGTAATCCCAGGCCCTGTTTACCAAGTGCTTTTCTTTCCAAGGGCTCAAAGTGACAGACAGGAAGGAAGCCAGTTCCCAGCTTGTGGGTTCAGAGGAGCAGGCAGATCACCGTGGGAGCACTAGTCCCCTGGGGGCCACAGGGAGGAGGGTCCTGGGTGTTGGGGTTGCCCGGGTGGGGGAGGTCGCAGATGTTGTCAGGTTCCAGATGCTGTCAGGTTCTGCTCTCAGCTGCTCAGGGGGCAGCCATGGCATTTGTCATGGTGCAATGTGGAGCCAATGTGGCTCCGATCCACCTCCTGCCTCAGACGGGCAGTTCCACTGGGCAAGCTGCCAATCTTGACCCCACAGCTTCCCTCTCCCTTGCCAGTCCCACAATGGCTCTCTTTCTGGAGCACACACCTGCTCATCCTCTTCTGTACAGAACGACACTGAAGCTGCCTTCTCTCCGGCACTCAAGCTTCAGCTGAGCTGTCACCTCCTTCCTTGGAGGGTGCTGACCATTCTTATCTGCATCTGTCCCTCTTTAGTCCCTCTTGATTATATTACAGTCGATTCTTAATATTCTCAGATTCAACACCCGCGCTCAACCAAATGAGCACCAGCAAATAAATGGACAAAGGAAACGTGGTTTTATTATACAGTGGAGCACTACTTAGCCATAAAGAAGGATAAACTTGAGACATTTATAGGGAAATGGATGCACCTTGAGACCATGCTCTTAAGTGAAATAAATCAAACACACATATGTGAATATAGCGTTGTTTCTCTGGATGTGTGTAACAGGAAATGCAAAGGAAGGAAGCGTTGCTTTAACTTTGCAGATCTGAGAAAGTGGAAGTATAATTAAGGACTGGAATATATCCTGGACATCATGAAATACCAAGGTAATGCTCAGTTTGGAAGGGAGCTGGGTGCAAGGGAGAAAGGGAGGGTGTCTTGGTTACTTTTTTCTCATTGCTGAGACAAAATACCCAATGCCCAAAATGAAGGAAGGAAAGATTTATTTAGCTTACAGTTTGTGGAAGTTTCAGTCCATACTTGGCTGATTCTGAAGCAGAGTGGCACATGGCACAGGGCAAACGTTCATGGCAGCAGAGCACAGCAAAACCAGAAAAGTAAAAGGAAGGAATGGCTGCAAGCAGCCTCTCTCCTTCCCTTACATTGTAAACAGCCTACCCCCACCCAGGGGGCATGTACCTCTCACACAGTCTCCATGCCCTCCTCTTGCACAGGCTCAGGATGTATACAAAGTAAGTACCCTGGCTACCTGCTGAGTCACTCAGCTAAACCTCTAGATTGCCCAAGTTGACACAATGTATCAACCATAACAGAGGGAAAAGATAAAAAGGGAAAAAAGTAACGGACACAAAACATTTGTGAATGAGAAGGGGAAGAGGAGTTGAAGGAAAGATAAAGGGATGGGGAGAAAGAAGGATTGAGAGAAGTCACACATAGTGCAAGGTCCTTATGATGACAATGATCATTATGCATATTTAAAATGTACCAGTAAACACAATTAAAAAAAAAAAGAAAATACATGAAAAAAATCTTTGCATCTGTACAGGAGGACATGCAAGTTCTTTCTCCTCATTCCCTAAGCCACCTGAGAACTATTTACAGAACATCTGCATTGTGTTTGGTACTGCAAGTGGTCTAGGGGTGATTTCAGGGTAAGGGAGGGCAGGTACAGATTTTACACAAACAGTGTCATTTTAAAGAAAGGGTACCGGTAAGCGTCTGCAGGATACAGTCCCTGCAGAGACTGAAAGATTGTTGTGTTACAGCTGTTCTATCATCTGCACTGATTCTCTAGCATTTAATTTTTCATTTTGTGTGACTCAGTTTTTGCATTATCTTATCATTTTGAGTGGAGTTTTTTCTTATGTGTTTTCCATGTAATTCTTCAGACTGTAAGTTTCTTTATCTGCTTTAGTCCTCCTCTTTAATTGAGCACCTACCAGGCTTTGGAGGGGTCCTTAAAGGGTTGTTGATGGGATGTTTATTGTTTCAAGAAAGCAAGAACAAACATATGCAGGACTTGTGGCAAGGCCTGGTGCTTCAAGATGAACTCCTCGTCCTCTGAAGGCCTGCTTGGGCCTTTTATTTACAAACTGTGACAGGAGGGGTTGGAACAGTTCAGTGATATCCCATGGATGTTTATGTACTATCCAGTAACTTACCATACACTTAAAAGCACTTTCACAATCTTTTCAGAAAAATATTTATATTTCTGTTTAAGCATTAATAACTCAAATGCCCCACATGGAGAGGGACAATTACGGGAAATGAAGTGAGCTGGTTAGGCCGCTGTGATGTTCTTGAACAACTCACTAAATGGGGCTCAGACCAGTCACCACCCTGAGAAAATAGGACTACTTTTGCCAGGCCTTTCTACGTAAAACAAATAACCAACATTTTAAGATGTTATGCAGACTCTCTTAGTTTTTAAATGTTGGCATGACCAAGTCTTCAAACAAAACAGGTCTATTCAAAAAACTCAGCCAGGGGACCATGATGTTGCCACTGCTGGTACAAGTTAGGGATCTTTTACTCCTTGCTGCGCTCTTCTGTTTTCCTTTCTCCTGCTTTTCCCTGGCCCAGGCTGTTAAATTCTTCCATTTACATTGTCCCAAACTGCCTGGGTTAAGTTACTGTCCCCAGCTTCCCCCGACAGGCCCTGCACTGCGTTAGCAGCGTTAGCTGCCTCTCTTTGGGTCATTTCTCTGTTCTGAATGTGCCCATTATTTATCTCCACATACTCAGCTGTGAAGCCATGGGCAAGTTACTTCACATAATTTTCTCTTCAGTAATAAAACCAGTCTATTAGCAGTGCACAACTCAGTTTTCCGTGAGGGTCTTAGGAGCCAACTAACGCATAAGAGAGTGGACGTGGTTCACAGGATCACCAAAGTAGAGACTCACCCAGTGGTAGCTTCTTATTAATAATAATTCTGGTTATTGTTTTAAGCCAAACCTTACTGAGTTCCGGCTCAGGCCAGCTTTGTCTCCTAATTTATCAGCACCTTGGCTCTACGTTGAACATTCCCTTCACTGATACTTTCCCAAATCCTGAACAGACTCAAGCTCCCCCATCTCAGTGACTGCTGTACCTTCTTGTTGTAAGTTCAATGGGGATGATGTGCCCGAAGATGTGGACTTTTGCAGCTCTCCGTTTCCTCTTTCTCCTCTAGAATTCTTCAGTTGTCTAGGTGACTTACCTGGTCACTCACCGCGATCCCCATTCTATCATATTTCTTTTGCTCTTGTCTTTGCTTGTAGCTGAAGTACAGTGGTGAAAGAGACCTTTGAGTCTGGGCATGACACAGAGCATCTATCATCTCTTCCTGTGTTGATTCCCTCTGTCTACTGGGCCCTCCAGAAAACAACGGCCTGGAGGAAAGCAGGGATGAGAGCAGCACCTTTCAGTATGCTCTGACAGTGCGGCATTACTGGAGAGGCAAGGAGCATTAGTGCAAACGTGTGTGCACCAAGAAGCAAAATAACAGTTGAGCCAGTTGCTTTCCATGTCCCAGCCATTCTGGGAAAAAAGAAAGGTATGTGCATATATGAACTGCAAAGCAAAAACTGTACAACTTCATTGATTCTGTATACCAGCGAGTACTATTCTGTTTGCATTGGAAGCCAGAATTCCACAATGTAGAGATGAATGGTAAAATTTAAGCTAATACCATCAAATTTTTAGCTTTTCCATACTTAGAGGGATATTTAATCATGCTGTGAAAGGTCAAAAGAAAGACAGAAGAAATAACTTGGTTTGGGTTTAAGTCTCTTAATGGAACTGTCTGTTTTCTGAACAAGGACCTTCCCTGGCCTCTCTTTTCACTTTCAGGGACTCCGCAGATAATACAGCCTCCTGATCAATGTTAATGCTCATGTGACTCTGTATGGGACTTACTATTTCGGTTACACAGGCATTTTGGATTTGTATTTTTGTGACATTAACTCATATAGCTAGACAAGGACTGGGGTGAAATTTCAGAGCAAATTTGGTTTGTTTCTTGGTTCTAGCAGAAAAAAATTGAAATATGGTTCTTGTTTCACTTTGTTTTATTTAGAGAAAAAATGAGTTTGTTTCTTTTCCCATCCTTTCTGTCATATTTATGGTCAAGAGTTTATGACATCGATCCTACCCCCATGGTAGCCAGCCCTTCCCCAGTTCACCAGAGAGCTCATGGAACTCATCCAGAGGACAGCACACAGTCCCAGGATGATGTCTGGATCACAGCCAAGCCTGCTGGACCTGGGTGACTCCTGGTTGCGGGTGACCCTGGCTGTAAAGATGCCTAAATACAGAAAGCATGGCACCCAGAGCCTCTCTCCTGATCCTCTTTCCTTCCTCTCCAGCAGCCCCATGCACTTCTACATGGCGCGTCTCCTACCTGCCTTGCCAGGCCAGGCCATGCCTATGGCACTCAGGCCCAGGAGCCCAGCCTGTGTGATGCCATGCATCCTACAACTTCATGGCAGCAGTGAACTTGGTGCACTCTCCTAAAGCCACACCTCCCCCTGGCAAAGACAAGGACCCAGGGCCATAAACAAAGACTCAAACTGAGACAGGTCAGATGAGGGCACCTTGCCCTGTTTTAATAACTTGTCAACAACTTGAGCAAGGGAATTACAGAACATTTTAGTTGGCAAGGTTAAGAAATCAACCTAAGCTGTCAAGTTGCCCAGACTTAAGGCAGCCTTAATTGCATATATAAAACTGGAAAGATCATAGGATCTTTTTCTCTCCTCTCCCCATGACACTCCACACCCCCTGACCCCAATTTTGGGAATACACTTCCTTTTGCAGCAACTCCTCAGTCTCATATCATCAATGTAATTAACAGTCCTATGTGGCACCAGTAAGCTTGGGTGTATGCACAAGGCCCCAGTGGGAGTGTGGCTGTGTAACATTTTAAAATTTCTTTCATGATTCATTCCAGACAGTGTGGGAATATGCCAGCCAGCTGGTAAACACCACCATGGCACTATTTCTGGGGAGGCATGGAAGGGCCTTGAATATTTCTGGATGTCCTATTAAAATGACAGCCCTGGTAAGACACCTTGGAAGGCTTCTGGGTAGACAAGCTAAGGATAATTCCTTACACCGATTCAGTATTACTCTTCTAGCCCAGACTTGTCTTGGAAAGCCACTTGTAAAGAGGAACTTCCAGGCATGCATAGATGCTAAATAAAGCACAGTGTTCTGATTCCAGGAGCCAGATGATCTTAACCACACAGCGGGAGCTAAGGATGGTAAACCTGGTCTTGAGGTAATAATGTAATGTTCTTCCTGCTACATATAAATTGCTGTCCAGGTGGGAAGAAGGTGTAGATAACAGGGCAGATACCCGAAGGGACATTGGAACACACTACCAGGATTCTGTCTCATCCCACTGTGGGTTTCCAGACAGATAATGAGTACATAGGAATAGCTACTCACTTAATAAAAATGAGATAATAACAACACCATGTGTTTCAGCAGGGAAATGATATGATCAGTGATTGCTTTCAGAGTTATTAATCAGGCAATTTTATGAAAGATTAATGAGGGAAAGGAATGAGGAAAAAGGAATGAGGAACAATCTTAATGCAAGAAATTCACTGGAAGGCTTTGCAACACTTTAAGCAAGGTATAGAAATTGGAGTAACAAAAAAAGAAACCCATGTATATAAGCTGTGTTTTTACTCAGGTAGGTTTAGCTTGATTTGATATTCAGTAATATGCTGATGGGACAAACAAACAAGGACACACAGTCTTAGAGTAAAGGTGATGTTTTGTTTGCAAAATAGTAGTGGAGATGCTATCTTGGCACTGAGCTGCAAAAGCGATTAGGGGGAGATGGTGACTTCCAAGAGGAGACAGCCCAAGGCTGAGGTGAGCTAGGGAACCCAAGAGGAGAGGCCCATCCTGAAGAAAGAATAAGGAGAAATGAGAAGGGTCATGACATTTTCAAAGATGGTATAGTTATAAAATGTTTAAAATAAATATTCATAAATCCTGCATGCAGGGAATAAGTTTCCTAGGAAAGCATCAAAACAAGGACAAGGGAATGAGAAGGGAAAGCTAGATTTATAAGCTATGTCAGAAAGATCTGGTTTAGTTTCAAAGCTTGAGGTGAGAAATGAAGGTTGTCTGTGTGGAAGAAAATGGGCTGAAAAAGGAGTTGGAGAAGTATTCGGTCTTGGCTTCTCAGTTCCACTCCAGCTGGGGACTCAAGCCCACCAAGCTTTGCGGTCAAAGAGAGCTTAGCCTTTCTCTGCAAGTGAGCAATGGACCTGCTTTTCCTGTCCTTCACAGTGTTAGGGGATCATCCAGTCTTCCTGCCTTGCCGCTGACCAGCAAACAGTCTTTCTCTCCTTCTGACCACATTTTTCTGTGGCTCACCTGCTAACCTGACCTTAGCCCAGGTACTTGCTTCCCTATCTCCCCAAGGGAAATAGATTCAGCCGGCTCCTTAACCTGTGCTTCTGTTGTCTCCACCGTCATCTCAAACCAATTCCTCCCTGCATACATGGTCAAAATGTCACCTGCTGCTAAGAACAATACACGTTCCTGCTTCATGGGCCCCTGAATCCTTCCCATGGAGAGAAAGGACAAGAGCATTGAGATAGGACCTGAAGCTGGACAGAAGCTTCTCCAAGAAGCCAGACCCCCTGCTTCCTACAGTCAGTACCTTGTCCTTTCCCCTCATGGCACCTTCCTTTCTTCTGAGTCTCTTTGCCCCAGCTGCATCCCTGCCTGCCTTCCTCATAGCGCTGATCCCAAAAGATCAGACAGCTGTGAGTACAGCAGCTTGATCCAGGTGACCAAGGTGTTCTTTGGTCCCTAATTCATAAAAGGCCTAAGAATTTGAAAGGAAATGCTCAACCTAAGTCTGCAAGTGGAGTGTACTAAAAGAAGAAAAATGTTCCAAACTGAGGGTATCCTGAAGTCTGAGGGAGGAAGGAAGTTCAGGCCGCTCGCGCCTAAGAAAAGACAGCTTCATCCCCTAACCTACTCAGACAACATGAGATTATGTTGCACGTGACCACCTTGTGCCCTGGGATTCCGTCAGTGGTGGTGATTTGCATGGCAAATCTGCCACAGATACTGGGCAACAGGAAGCTGGGATAAGACCACTGAACCATTCTAGGAGCAGAGCTTCTGCCAAGGAGAAATATCCCAGCCACTGCAGGAGCTGGTCAGAGGATGCCAAGTCAATACTGCCAGAGGCAAGCCATGGTGAGAACTTGGCATGGGAGCCAGAGGTGACTGTCTGGCCCCTGGACCAATGCCTCATATGAGTTGGCCAATGCCAGGGACCACACCTCTAAGGAAATTAACTAGAACACGAAGAGGCCCAGCCAAGTTGCCAGTGAGAAGTTGAGAAGTTTTCAGCTTTTTCTTTTCTAAAGACAGTTTAGCACTCTCTAGGGTTTGAGGACATTTCCTGTGAACTAAACTAGTACCAACCTGGAGCAAGAACCGGGCAGTTTGATGCTTTGCTTGTGGTTGCTCATACACAACTGCTAATGATGTGTGTTCTGGATTTAGACTTCCAGGCGCAGTGTCCACATTGCCACGAAGGCTTGTCATGGTTCCTTGCTCAAATTCTTCAAGTTCTTCACAGCCAAATTTTTCTCACCTATAGAAGGGAAAAATCACACCAACTCTTGAGACTATAATGCAGATGAAGTAAAATAATACATGTAATGCGTGTAAGGAAGTGCCTGGCCTGTGGTGTATTCTCCACCACTGTACCTGTCTTTATTATTCTAAGCTATAAACAAACAAGAAAGGTGTCATATCTGACCTACACTGGTTTCTTTAGAGCAAATTCAACTCAATTCCATAGTCCTAATTATTACTTATTTATATGAACCCATAGTGACACATTCAGTACCACCTCCTATTGTGACACTAGGTCAGACTATTTCCTAGAACTGTCAGAAGCTTTGGTCAATGTATGCTGTGTGTAACACAGTACGGCAAGCCCTAGTAGTAGCATGTATGTTTGGTGTGAGGTAACCTTTCACTGAATGCTTCCAAACTCAATCAACTCTTAAAATTTATACTCTTTTCAGTGTAACTCAGGATGTAGATTTAAATTTCAATGGTGAGTAACATTGGTGAAATTTCTGAGCTATTTCAGCCCTCATTTTCTCATCTTATTAGACTGAGTATGTATTTCATAGATTTTAAAGATTAAACAAGAAAGACTTGTTGTCTTTAAAGATTAAACAAGTAATTCATTTAAAACTTGAGAACATTACTTGGTTTATAGAAGGAGCTCAAAAAAATTCTCTTTTATCATTCTGTTAAGTTGGGCTTTAAGCATCCCAGCTTGCAACTCAGGGATGGCTGCTCAAATCAGAATGAGCTCTCTTTTCAGACAGCTTCCCTCAGACCATTTGGATACCATCCTTCATCATATGGAAGTAGAAAAGCCATTTCTGCCTTATGCCTATGTCCGGCCTAAAGTGAACACTATCAAGCATTAGAACGTGCTGTTGAATGAAAGTATGTTTCTTCCTCTATAGATCACAGAGAATGAACTGAATTTGGTGGGGATTGGACTGGATTTGGGATCATTACACAAAAGCTCCTTCTCCAGTCACAGCCCAGGTTCTCTGTGACCTAGAGGTCTTTCTTGACCTTGTTCTGTTACCTCATGTAATAGACCCATTTGTCCAATCAGAAAGAGGGAGAGTTTCATCTGATCCTCTTTTTCAATACACACTACCATTTACACTACTTATCTCTGTGCATTGGGTCATTGTGTAGCTAAGTAACCTGGACATTAGGGAGAAACACTTGCTATAATTGGTGGTAAAAGTATAAGTCATGCAAATGGTCATGAGCATCAGTACTTTTTACTAAAATCAGTACTTTTTACTAACATCTATGTAACTGAGTAACAAAGACAAAGATAACATTCTGTAATACAGCATCTAGTCTTAACTCCCTACTATTTTCTCTATAATTTGGTATTTCCTTTATTGTTTTTATGTTAACAAATGCAAAGATAACACTATGTAAGACAACATCCAGTGATGATTCCCTACTATCACCACTGTAAATCGGTATTTCCTTTATTGTTTTTGTTTTAACAAATGCAAAGATAACATTAATGTTATACAGCATCCAGTACCAATTCTCTATTATCGTCTCTATAATTTGGTATTTTCTGTATAGTTTTGTGTTATTCTGGTTACTTTTGTCTTAAAAATAAAAAATAAAATAAAATAAAAAGATGGGATATAAATATAAAAACAAACAAAAGTAATCAACAGATACATTACTAAAGACCACAGTAAACATGCATATGCCAACAAGTGCATGTACATTTGTGTTTAAAATGTGTACCAGATTTCTTTCTGTTCACCAACATGAAGTGTTTTGCTATTCACATACCTGTCAGCTATGAGGGCCTAAGTGATACATGTGCCTGCACCATGCCAAATGAGAAGACTACCTGTGTGAAGAGATTAGTTGAGATTCACAGCAATGTCTTCCACTCTATGCTGCTCTGGGGACTTTGGTGCAACCTTCTGACCACTGTCTTGTGGAGATGGTAACTCTTCCATGGGACTGTCCCTGTTCGCCGGCTTGCACATCTGCCTGAGCAGTGATTTTCACACAACACATGGACAATAGTTGGCTAGGGATCTTGCTGAAATGCAGAACAACATTCAGTAGATCTGGGTGAGGCCTGAGATTCTGTGTCCCTGACAGTATATTGGGGGTCATGGGCATAGACTGGGCAGCTGGCTCTGCACTTGGTTTATAGTTGATGTTTGGCTCAAGTTGGTCAAATTTTCTCTTAACCTATCCCTCCCTGCTAGTCTATCCCTTTCCCGACCCTTCTTTCTCCTCACCTCCTTCTCTCCATAACTTCCTCCACTCCTTCCTTACTGTTAGTTCCATCATTTCAGTTTAGCTTCAGTGCCATCTCTTATTACCTCCTCAGAATGGGCGTATGCTGGATGCCACAGGCAATGTCTGCATTTAAATTGGAAGCTTTACCCCATCACTGTGAGACTGTGGCTTTACCCTGAAGAGCTTTGGCTGGATGTGGAAAGTAATCTAACTAATCAGTTGGGCCCTCCCAGAACAAGTTCAAACAGTTCTTTCCCGCCTACAGCCTTGATTGTCAGTGATTCCCCCAGACCAGTTCAGTGAACTTGCAGAGGGGTCAGGCTCCGGAGGCATCATGATTCCAAGGAAAAGACCATTGATCGCGCCCAGCTGAGAGGAGAGTCAGCTATCAGGATGGGTGGTTTTGACTCATTTTTGTGCTACTTGGCACAAGTGTAAATAGCACCTCAGTTCACAAATTTAATTTTCTCCATGATTGTGGACACAAACTGAACTGGAAGGGAACCGCATCAATATCCCCAGAAGGTCAATATTGAACCTGAGTACTGAATTTGATTTGGATGTCCTCCAAGTTGGCTTCCGGCCGGATATGTCAGTAGAACTCCTTGGGAGAGCTGTTCTCCAGAATGACTGGAGCCATATCTTCATGTTCCGGCCCTCCACATCTTTTGCTATTTTTCACTCATAACAGATGCCAATAAAGGTTGTCTACCCTGAAAACTTTAAAACAATCACACTACTGACTATGTACCAAAGAAAATGAAGCCAGAATATCATAGACCTACTCTGCAGAACACTCATCACAGTCGAGATATGGACTCAACCCAGGAATCCACTGACAGATGCATGGATACGAGATGGGCCGTACGCACAAAGGAATGCTATGTAGCCTGTAAAAAGTAGGAAGTCCTGTCATATGTGACAGGTATACGCTTTGAGGACAGTATAATAAATGAAATAAGCCAAGCATAGAAAGACAAATGCCACTTGATCCCACTTATATGTGGGATCAGAGGAGGTCATCTCACAGAGGAAGATTATGCTGGCTGCTCTCAAAGGCTGAGCTGTGTAAGAACTGACTTGGTGGGACATTGGTGAAAGAATAAAAAAATTCAGTTAGACAGGAGGAATAAGTTCCAGATATCAGTTGTGAACAAAGTGACCATAGCTAATCACAATGAACTGTATTTTTTCAAATCACTAAGAGAGCAGACTTCAGGTGTTCTCAGTACCAAAAAGAGGAAAAAGGTAACTATTTGAGGCTGTGCGTATGTGAGCTCAATTCAGCACTTCCACCATGTATGTATTTCAAAATTATATTATACATGATAAATATGTAGAATTCTGTTTGTTAAAAATAAATCATTAAAGAAAAAGAACAAATGAGAAAGCGTGACATTGACTCTGTGGTTTCATTGCAGCCTGAGTGAATAACATTGCTTTGGATCTTCAGTGAGTTCCCATCTGAGGCTGGACCCCAGAGATGTTATATCATTGAGTGTCTGTATTATATTGTCTTCTTATTAACACTGTTTTTTGTTTTCGTTTTGGAATGTGGGGGAGTTACTTCTGATCACTTTGCTGTTTTTGTGGCTTTTTTTAAAGCTGTTTGGATAAGTAGAGAGTAATATTTAGCAGTAAGACATCTGAATCACCTCTGGCTGTCATCAGTCAATGACCTCTCTCTATAATGGTCATTCCACAATAAAAGGCAGGAATGCTAGCAGCTCCCAGCATCACCGGAACTCTGAGAATCGTTCCACTCAAACATATCCAGTTCTTTTCCTAGTCTTTTAGAACTTTGCTCTAGTTGCCCATAATTTAATGTGTGACCAAAGGCTTGGGATACCCTCACATGGATTTCTGGACTTCCTTATCTGTGCATCTTACAACCCCTGTGACGCTCTGCCTCATGAGTCTGAGCTGTCACAGTCATTCTACCTCAAATTCCTGTCTCCTCAACTTCCTGTGACCTTCGTGCTTGTGGTGGATTGACAACAGGTGGTCACCTTGTAACCCCCAGCTGAACTGAACCAGCGTGGTGCTGGGTGTGGGAGGCCTGCCTGGGGATTGTTGCCAACAAAACAAAAAAAGAGAACTGAAAAAAGAAAAAGAGGTACTGTTCGGGGGGTGTTGGTTATACTGGAGGATCCTGTCTTGCTGGCTTTCCTAATATGAATGTGGCTGTTCTCATCATCGAAGGAGCGCAGGACCTTGTTTTCACTGAGAATGGCTACAGTCCACTTTGGGGGCACTCTGGTCCTCACTTTGAGCATCACTTCCTGCCTCTGGAGGGGAAGATGGTGCGCTGCTCGGGGTCCTGGAGAAGCTTGTCATGCTGGCCTCCCTGATATGGACTCAGCCGTTCTCATCAGCGTAGGAGTTGGGACCTTGTCACTGAGGGTGGCTGTGGTACTTTTTAGGGGAGCTCTCGTTCTTTGAATGTTGCTTCCTGGCTCCAGTCTGGATCCCTCAGCCTGCCGGCAGAGTTCTTCATCCTGCTGGCACAGACTTTCTAGCTTCCACTGCTAACCCTGGGCCTCCCCAGCACAGACCCGTAAAACAGGCCTACATGAGACATTGTCTTGGGCTCCTGGCCTCCAGTTAGACTCATGGGCAGCATTGTTACGGGTTTTAGATTTTCAGCTGGACCCATGCAGGATGCTGCTGTGAGATCCAGGCCCTCAGCTGGATTCTTTCAGTCTTTAGTGTATGGGCAGATTTCCTGTACTCTCTTTGTATATGACTTTTCTGGTGACTATTATAAAATAATCCTATAAATCATGTGTCTTCTATTAAATTGTTCCCCTTGCAAGCCCTGAGTACAACAGCACAGTCACACTTTTCCCCTTTTGGTGCCAGGATCTGGACATGGCTCTAGATGGAGTTCCTGGGTGGTGAAGTCCTCTTCCTGCATTCTGCATTTTTCTTCATCAAGGAGCACAGCTATGTTCTGTCAAAGTCATTCTCCACCCCTCCTCCTCCTCCTCTTCCTTATCCTTTTCATTCTCCTCCTCCTCCTGTTTTTTATTTTTATTTTTTCTGGTTCTGTAGATGTGAATAGCAGGAGGGAAAGTTCAATAGCAGTTGCCATATTTGTATCTGTGAGCAAGATTTATACTCTCGGGTCAAAAGAAAAGTGAATTCTGCTATGGGAGATTCTGCCATTGCAGAACACAAAGGATGACCCATCCAAGTAACAGTGTCCTGCTTTTGTTTTTCTATGATTGTATTGCTTGTGCAGAATATGTTCCTTAGTCTTATAAACTACATCCATGGAGATGTTCGGTGATTTGTAAAAGACCAAGTTGCCTCCTATTCATCCACTTCCCACATTATCAATCTTCCTATACCCAGATATTTTGAACACGTAACAAAAATGGTGGCACACTGGTCAGCGTGAGAGCCTACTTGGGTGCCTACTTAAGTAGCTGAGGACTACTTAAAATGAGAGCTGAGCTCCACTGAACTAAGAACAAGGCTTCCAGCAGGAAATACTGACTCGAGTGCTTAAATTCAACATATTTGCATAAAAATAAAAATAGTCTCCAGTGTACCTGATGCTATGCTGTTACTCTCTTGCTTATAACCATGCAGGTCCACGATCCCCGACAGTGGGGGAGTTGCTGTCCCCAAAGGCTGATCAGCTCTTCAGTGGCAGTGTTATAACCCCATTCTAACAGCATCTACCTAGGGACAGCTTCAGATCTCATAGTCTGGGGCTCAATTTAATCAGAATTGACTTAGGGAGCCTCATCACCAGCCTTGGTTCCTTCATGGAATGAATCGTGTTCCCGCAGTGACCCTTAGGAGGAGGGTACAACAGGCAGGTTACCAAATCACCTAAGTTACAAGTGACATTTGGCTGAGAAAAGCATCTAAAAATTCATTTGTCACTGGCTACAGGCCAGAACTCTTTCAATTAATGAGTGAAATATTTAATGGCCAATCATGAGAGGCATGAAGGGATCTACATTTCTGTAGGCAGCGTGGTCATTAGGAGAAATGGCCATTGGAGAAATTCTTTGACAGTGCCATCTCATGCTCTATAAGTAAGGATCATAAGGCATACAGTGCCATACTGTACAGTATATTCACTGATACATCCCTGATCTATATTTCCACTAATTGGGATGTGTACCAGCTACATGCAATGTGCCTGTGTGAATGCTAATCTCCTATAGTATGAAATGCCATTGAAGAAATGCATCTGTGCATGCATGATGACTATTTTTCACTTTGGATTATGTCCGCTTATCTCTTAACAGTGAAGCACAGAAGGTAAGTACATCCCTGGACTCTGGAGGCGTGAAGAAGTGATTACTTGTGCTGTTGGAAGTGTGCAGAGTAACTCATGAAAAATTACAGGAACGGGCAAGGAATCCATATGTCAGGAAGCCACATTCCACACTTGGGCAGGCTTTGAACAAAGGCCCTGGAAGGTTCTGCTAGTGGGTTATTTATCCGTTCCTGCTTTTCCTTTCTAATTTGTGTGGTATATCTTCCTTCTACATAAGAAGAACCCCTACATTCTTTCATTTTCCCCATGAGATTCTTATTTTGTAGCCTGGACTCCTGCCTTGCTCTCCGTTACAGGCAGAGAACAGATACCCACCCTGCTGACTGGAAGTTATCCAAGGAGGATGAGCAGTCAGGCAGGGCAAAGACAGGGAGCTCTTCCTAGTCAGTGATCCTAATTTCTGATAAGAATGGCCAGTAGGCTTTTACCTATTACCAATATTCAAGTCATTTGCCTGATTTTCTGGTGAATGAAGTCAGAGTGGTATCTTCTTTGGACTGCTACACCAAAATACCATAACCAGGTGGTTTATGTGTGTTGCACTGTGACCGACCTTGCAAATATACATTTAATTAACACAAATGCATACATATCATAGGGGCTTATTTCTTGCCTGTTTGATTTAACACCAGCTTTTAAAATTTTAACATTAAAAGTCTACCCTTATGCCATGAATACGCTTGCCTTGTTTCTAACAATTGCCTGGCCTTCCCCAGTACATCCACAGACTTGACTTCTGCACCACCCATGATGGGCCTATGCATTATCTAATCCCCAGCATCGCGAACAATACTATGGTGAATATCCTTGGAGAAGTGCCTTGGTGGGTCTAGATGTCTCAGGGATACATTCGTTCTGGGTCATAAAGTATATTGATTTTTAATTTGACCAGGAGCTACCAGAATGGCAGCCCCAGGCTGACCCCTGGCCCATCACATGTAAGAGCCTCTGCGTTCACCATCTTGTGCTAACATTTGGCATTTTGCAAATCTGAGGGTCATAAGGAGGTATGGCGGTGGTGCTTTGATTTGAATTTCGGTTGTTCCCAAGGGGTGAGGGCATCTCCACGTGCCCGGTCGTGATGTCAGGATATGACCTGCGCGCTCACCCAGCCGTGATCACAAGTGGGACTGAATCTAGCCCAGGTCCCCAGTGCTTTGGCGTAGGCTGGTGGGAATACCACCTCCAGTGCTCCCAGAGCATGGAGAAGCTCTCACTCATCCTGATTACACACATATTAGTCACTTTGGTTTCAGACTCAAGAATTCCTTGCTCACGGATTCCTCTAAGTTGAAAGGTCTGTGTATGCGTGTTGACTTGTCTTAGTCATTCTTTGAATATTATAACCCTTTTTTGGGTTTTAGACCTTACTCCTTTCTTCTCTCATTCTGCCTGCTGTCGGTCCAATTTGCTCACGGCATTCTTCCTTTAATAGAATTAGCTCAATTTGACACAAATACTGCAATTGATGGTTCTGCTTGTTTTTTAATTATGTAGTTTCACTAAATCCTTACCCATCCCTAATACAAAAGTGAATTTTCCCATACCACTTTGCTCTATTTGTGTGTGTGTGTGTTTTTGAGACAGGGTCCTCTTATGCAGTTCAGCCTGGCCTTGAGCTCGCTGTGTAGCCCAGTTTAGCCTCAAACTCACAACCACCCTCCTGCCTCAGCTTCCCAAGTGCTGGGATGACAGGCATGACCCACCATGCCTGGCTATTTGCACTAATTTTATAGTTTCACATTGCATCTTTAGAATCCACTTTCGATTATGGTGTCAGATGGTCATCTATTTTATTTTTTCTATCTTCCAAACCCCTTTTCTATATTTGCTAAGCAGCCCGTTTCTCTCTATTAACTTATAGTGTTTACTTTATCTTGTGATGGTACATGGTCTCTAAGTCCACTGTGTTATTTCGTTGGTCTATTTATATATAGGCCAGAACCTCACTATTTCCTTTACACTCTATTTGTCTGGGCAGTAGGGTATATTCTTTCAGGGTCTGAGTAAGTGCAACCATAGTTCCAACTCCAGGGTAATCTCCAAATAGTAATATTTAAAGATCTAATAAATTAAGAATTTTTTTGCTTTCTTTCCCCAAAATGACAACTTTTCTTATACCTCTGTTTTCCCACCAAAATTTTGGAGGACAGTTTTGAAGTTATTTCGTTAAACTTAAAGATTATTTGAGGAGAAAGTTAACCCCTTTACAATTTGAAGTCTGCAACAGGGGAATGTCTCTCCATGCTACATTTGTTTGCTTTCTTTTCATAGGTGGCTAAAATTCTCTTCAATGTTAATACATACATTTCTTGTAGTTTGTTACCAACTGAGAATGCAGTTTTATTTCTTACTTTCATATTGGGCTGATTTGTCATATAAAACCTATTAATTTGGGGATTGTATATAATATCTTTGATCCCTGTGAAATATTCTAATGAATTCTTGTAGTTTGGACATCGATTCAGCTGACTTTCTGGGTAGATTCTATTGTCTGAAAACAAGGAAGGGCACATTTATTTCTTGCCTACAAAATTTTACACCACTTACATTTCTTTCCTAAAATCTTTGTGGAAATATTTTTTATGTTAAACAACAGTCACTACAACAGGTATCTTTGCTTTAATTTTAAAAGCAAAACATCTGTTGATTTGCCACTAAGTTTAAATTCTCCCATAGGTTCTGACAAAATCGGGTACGTTCGGGGTGATATGGCCGTAGACTCCCATAGGTTCTGAAAGACTGCTTTTTATCACGTTAAGGAAGTGTGATGCCATTGTTGTTACAATAGGAAATTCTGCTTTTAGTCTGTTTTACAGGACAACCGCACACCTTCTGCAGGGAGCCATGGAGCACACACTCGGCAGGGAGCAGGGGAATGCTTTCACTGTGCTGTGCCTGGGCCGTTAGTTTCCTGCTGTACCTGTCACAGGCTCTAGCTCTGAGGATGCAGGCTCCCCTCCCATCTTCACATTCCAAATCACCTCTCACAATGTGCTTCACATTACAACATATGTTGGCTGAACCAATGAAGAGGGGAAAGGGAAGGTCTAATAAGGAAGACAATTTTAGATATAAGAAACTTCCTCTGAATGGAACAGCCAAGGTTGGCCCATGAAATCCGAAACTTGAGTATAATTTTATACACTCTTAAATAAATGGGGATTCGATCCCTTGAGAAGTTATTCTTGTCAGTCCATAAAATACAAAAGTGGGCTTTTTGGTTTGTTTGGTTGGTTTTTGCTACCAAGTAAAAACATTACAGCATATTTCAAACCCGTACAATTCTCTTCCCTGGCAAAGTGCTTTCTGTTATGATGACAGTCATAAGAAGTGATGATACTGGATGACTTTTGACCATATATTCTTCCATAAATACATATTTATTGAAGAACATGGAAAGAGACTCAGTCCATGTCCTTGGGACCTTACAGACCAGTGAGAAAAGAAGATATTGGTTACCCAAATAAGCATTTCATTGAAATATTAGCAAGCGTTGTGAAATTATAACACAGAGGGGTTTTGCCTACCTGGGGACAAGATGCAGAATGAGGTATCCAGAGGAAAGAGATCATCATGTTGAAATCAGCTGCACAAAATTTTATGATTGTAAAGCTACAGTGTAGATTTTCCACACACAGGATAAACACCAAAGCTTGGGGTGAATGTGAGTAGGAAAAATGAGGACTATTCACAGGGAAGTGTGGCTGTTCTGTGAAAAGAACCCTCAAGGAGACGAGTGTTAGGATCCAGTTCACCTAGTTTACTGCTCACTCTCCTCTCCAAGGTGACATAGGCTGGAGACACCCAGGAAAGCGACACGAGGTGCTGTTGGAAAACTTCCTTCCTTGTGACCTGCCAGGTAGCAATCTGGGGCGAAATTTAACTCTAGACTTAGATTTTTAAGACTATGAATGAAGCAACAGATCTGTTATTGATCAAACCCTAGAATTAGTGGGACTTACCTTCATGAACAAACGCTAATATTCCAACCTAATCCAACCAACACTTGAGAAATTGCCTCTCTGGAGCAACACACACACTGGCAGATGCTATCTAACTAATTGGACAGTAGCCTTTTCAGAAAGTGGAGTCATTATTTTGGCTAAAGAGTAGCACCTAGTTTAATGGTATATCTCCGAGATTTATTTGGTTGATACGTCCTTGTCTTTATCATTCAGTATGTACGTATTGGAAAGAAGAGTGGTCTTATTTTGAGAGATGATGCAAGGGGATGGATTGGGAAATTTTGTGAAGGTGATAGGGGTAGATGAAGAAAGTACCATTTTATTTGGGTCTGAAATAAACTATCTAATATCTCCTATATGAGTGGCAATTAAAATCATGCTAAATTGGTAGCAGATTGAATTCTCCAGACCTTGGTTATAGAAGAAGCAGTGGAGAGAATGGCTTGGGTGGACCAGCTCTATAGAACCTAACACTGTCATTCGTGACCCATGTGGCCATGCCAAATTCATTTCATCTCTCTGAGCCTCACTTAGCAGGATATCAAAGAACAATAAATTTGACATCAGTATTTTCATTATTACTATTAAGGACATTTTATTCCCTGCTGTTCCACTATGATGACTCCATAAATTTTATTTTAAGGACTAGAAAAGTCCGTGGGATGCCAGGTAAGAACTCACAACCTTCACAGTGCCTACAGAAGCCTTCGGGTTTACTCAGCCCCATGAAGGTTTCCTTCCGACTCATGACAGTCTCCTCTGGGAACCCTGGAGGACTTCAGAGCTTCAGTTACCAAATGTGTTTGGGCAGTTGCCAATCTATACTTCTTCCCCTCCCTGGATTGCAGGCTGACATGCCCACTGCTTACTGAGTCCTCCCAGCACTTGCAACTCAGCAGACTGGGAGTGGATTCCAGCAGCACACGCACAGCTCTCCTCTTCTCCTTCTGTGGTCAGTGCAGGTGTGGGTGAGGGCCAGGGCTGGTTCAGCCGGCTCAAGGCCAGGCTCGTACTTATTTCCTCATAAATCTGTTGCAAACTGGAGAAGATAACTTTCCAAAACAAAAAGGGCCATTCCTGAGTCAAGAATAAACGAAAAGCTACGCTTCCCTCCTAGAACACTCAAGCCATTCCCCAGGATGCCGCCCTTCAAGTCCTGCGATCACCAGCCACTTGGCTAATGAGGCCAAGACCCCGGGGTGAGGGTGGTTCCCTTACTTTCTTCAGTGTCGCGTTATCCTCAGCCTTGTTTTCATAGTCAGTCGCCTCGATTGTGTGTTTTTCATCTCTAAGACTGAGCTGCACCTCCAGTTTCTCTTGCCAGCATCTTTCATCTTTCTCCTGGAAGAGTTTGCTGCTCCCAAGCCGAGTGTCAGACCTCCATGCCCGGTTCCTTTCCCTCCCCAGCAAGGTAGCCTGGACATCTATCTGGAACTCAAATCTGCTTTGGTTTCTGCTCCATGAACTGGCTGGAACTGTTTGCTTGTCCTAAAGTGTAAGTCAAAGGCCTGGTGTGGCTGCCTCTAGCGCCCAAGTCCCTCACAGCCTCTGTGACATCACACTCTACTTCAGCAGCACAGAACCGGTTTCCCTTTCAGCCCATGTGCTTTGGTGACTTCTTAATTTTGCTCATGCCTATGACAGTCTTATCTCTATTGCTCCTGCTCACTCCTCAAGATGAGCTCAGGCAGCGCCTTCCCAGGTGGCTGTTCCATGGGTTGAGGCTCTGGGTGCTCACGGATTCCCAGTGGTTCCCTCAGCTGGTAGCTCACACCTGTGATAATGGGACACATTTCCTGCTGACTAGGTGGGGTTGTGTCTGAGTCTGGCTTTTCTGTTTGGTAACCCTAGCACTGTACTTAGGTCACAAGCCACAGGCACTCAGTGAAAGAGGATGAGGCCGACCGGGCCGAAGATGAATAAGCAGAAGTAAACCATTGGCTCTGCACCCTGGCTTCAGACGGGAAACATATTAGGTGCTTTCAAAGATATCAATGCCCACAGCTCCCTTCAGGCCACTGAGATCAGAGCCTGAGGGGAAGTGTAGACACTTAGAGGTTTACAACCCCTTGAGGGATGCTGTGTAGCCAGGCTGGGAGGCGCATGGATGGGTTCCCGCTGCACAAGGATATGGTGAGTGGTGTGGCGGGGGACAGGTGAAGGGCTGATGGCGGAATCACCTCCTCTGTGAGAGTCTATGAGAGGTTGCTAATCTTATGCTTGGGAGTGTTCTCCATATATCCCCCCACAGATTATAAAGGCTGCTTTGCATTACACTTGTGTAGCTTGGTTGATGAGCAGAGCACCGGACTGTGGGTCACCTCATAGATCCATTGAGCTTGACAAAGGATACCCCAAGTAGACACATACCTTTGTGTAAAATACTGGGAAGAAGAATAGGAAACAGAGGGAAGGAGAGGGTGTTAGGTGCCTCACAAGCTCATGTCCTGATATGAGGAAAAGAGGTCCCAAAGAAAATATCTGTGGTTCCCTGAGAATGTCACTTTCACTGTGCTCGAGCCATTCTCCTATCTGTGTGTCATGTCACTGTGCAAGGAGTGGCTTTGCTTTCCTTTCCGACATCTGGGCCGGTCTACGGCCATACCGCCCTGAACGTGCCCCATCCCATCCGACGTCTGGGCCCGCTGTGACAGAGATGGTGCCACATCTCAATCCACAGGACATGGCACAGACTCTGCACAGAATAGGAAAGGCCAGATTGGAAGTATTATTACAAAAATTCCCATTGTTTGTGAGGAGAAAACGTGCCTATAATTTTCTCATTAAGAAAAATTTCCCTGAGAAAGAGAATGTTTTAAAATTCAACACAAAAACAGTGAGAGATTGAGAGATACAGAGAGAGACAGAGACAAAAGTGAATCTTTTTGTGAATGATCAACCAAGTATTAGGAGAAAAACACCTCGGGTTAGTACTGTCTCAAAAGTAATATCCAAACTCTCAATCTGTTTCATTAAAAAAAAGTTTAATGAGTGGTAAAATAAATACACTTCCATTAAATATTAAATAAGTTATTTACAACTTGAAAAAATACTTTTTATCTCCACGCATTTCTTTATGTACAGAAATAAGACCTAGCAAAAAAAGTGACAAAACCACCAAAAGTTTCTCTTTTCTTCACTGTGAGGAGACCAGCTCAGCATTTGCTTTGAGAAGGGGCGAGGACTCCGACCTGTGAGGAGAGAGTGTTCCAGGTGAGCTAAATCCCAACATAGGCTCAAGAAAATTTCAAAGAATAATCAGGAATCAGAATTTGTCAGTTTTTTCTAGGATTTCTTATGAAAAAGTGAGAAAATCTTTTCAGAGACAGACTGTGACTGTGCATTCAATACCTCTTGCCTTTCTCATTATGTTATCTGCCCACCTAGGTAGAAAACTCACACCACTTGCATAGAATTCTGCTTAAACAAAAAAAAAAGCTCACACCACTTGCATAAAATTTTGCTTTAAAAATAAAAAGCAACAACAGCTATGAAAAATAGTTTTCCTAACCAAATGTACAGAGTGGACAAAATGAAAAACAAAGGCTAGGCAGCGTAATGTTTTATGATCTATGGTTAATTTAGGATAATTAGTACCAAAGGCATAATAACAGCCGCTTGCAGTTAATAGGCAGCCACCGTGTGCCAGCACAGCATATCCCACAAGGGCCCTGAACAACATCAGCAACCAAAACCTTCCCTGATTTGAGTTAGTGGCCTTAACTACGGAAGTAAAGCCAAGAGAGTAAAAAATGGTTGATGTAATGAATACCCAGCGTGGCACTGGTATGAACAATGATTTATTTCCTGAACTATGACTACAACTGTAACAGCCTCAGAACATAACACAGCACATAACCAGTGCTGACTGTTGTGGTTCTCCAAGTACTAGAACTGTCAGGCGATCTCACTGAAGAAATTCTCCTCCAGCGGACTTAGGGTTGGGCATAGGAATATGCATATCTAACAAACACCTCAAGTAACTGTTAACCCATTAAGGGCTGGAAAATTAGTAGCTTAAGACTGTGGCCTCGTCTATCCTGAATGTCTGAAGAAATAAAGTTCTTTTTTCTAACCAGCTCTAAATATGCCTTGATTTCCTTCCTCCCTCTTCCTCTGGAAGTTCTCTTCATGAGCTCTTGACTTTTATCATGAGCAAAGTATCCTTCTCCATAGCTTCTTATGTTCTGTCTAAAACATGCTCAGCTCTCCCATATTTATTAATTCATTCACTTCTCTATTTACACTGAGAGTTGAACCCAGGGCCTTGTGCATGCTAAGTGCATGCATGTTCTACTCCTGAGCTATACTTTCAACTCTACAGCTCTCTGTACAAAAAATAAAAATATATATTGTTACCAAGTTGCTCTCAGCCTGTACCCCTCTGCTTACTATTTCTTGTCCCCGAAGGATCCTCTAGCCTATGGTTTCCCTTGGTCATCTGTGGTGGCAGCACCCTGACTGGGGCTGGCAGGGTGTGAGCTCCACCTGGCCTTGCAAACTTCTTTCCCAACACCCATCTGAATCAGGGCACTCTCCAAGGGGCAACGCTCACTTTACTTCCCCTTGTATTCTGATTCTTTCTATTTCTTTTCCTCTCTACTAAACATAAGTTGTTTGAAAAAAGAACTATATCTCACCAGGGGCCAGGGATATAGCTCAGTGGCACAAGTGCCTGCCTGGCAAGTGCAAGGTCCTGAGTTTGATTCCCAGTACCACCCACCCCTAAGAGAACTATATCTCACCAATGCAGCCCATTCTTAACATCAAACTCAATCTCATACTCAGAGCACAATATTTCAGTCACTGTTCCTGGCGAATCTATCATTAAGAACACATTCCTCATCTTCTTAACATGATCATGTTATATAGTTTGAGTACTATAGAATAGACTCTAAAGATGTCTTTTAAAAGTCAAACCTGTGTTATCTCGGTTATGCCATGCTGTGTGCAGTGCCATTTTCTTGTCGAAGTTTCTTTCGTTCCTCTTCTCCTTCATATTCCCTGAGGGACCGCTTCCGAAGCCTTGGGAGAACAAGACACCCAGGTGTTACCTCAGTTCTCTCCATCTGTGTGTTGACCTGGGTTTTCATGAGTACCATAAGTTCCTTCTCCTGCATTCATTGATAAGCACTGTACCTCCTGCTCAACCCAAGCCTGGACCCAGCTCTGAAGTATCAACAACTTTGCCTTCAGATAAACACCTTTCCAGAGAAATGCACTTTGACTGCATCTCCAAGAGGCAAAGTTTGAAAAGATATGGAACAGACACATCCTGAGAACAGGAGAAGCAGACTACACACAGCACATGATGATGCAAATGATTAGAATTTTTAAAAAGTGGCTTATCAAACAATTTAGAATTAATTTACTTGGAATAAATACTTCTAGTTTTCTTTATTGCTACTTTCTTTAAAAACTAAGTGGTTTAAAAAAATCTCTTGGTGTTTTGTGAGCAATTTTACCATTAGTGGGTCCTTAGTCAAACTGTTAAGCATTATCATTTAAATCATACAAACTTCTGTGGGCTGTTTAAGGAAGAATTTCTTTAGTTATAAAAACAGGGACAACTGTGGCTTAGGCTCAGTTTGTTGTTTCATATGAGTGCGGGAGGAGGGGAAAAAGCTCACGGCTTCAGCTGAAGAGTGCCAGCAGGACAGTCTCGCTGTGTTTTTCCAAAGGATTATTAAATATTGCAAGCTGAATAATTAAAAGTTTAATTATGGCAAAACATCATCCTTAACTAGCAATTTTTTCTTCTGTCCTTCTATGTCAAATAATAATGGTTTTCCTGTATCTCTCCTAAACACATCTGTGTTATCTGGCTTGAGGAACAGAAGACCGGAGTGAATTCTAGGGTGCGCAAAAGAAATTCAAGCTGCGCCTCAAACTGTGTGGGCATGATAAAACAGCGTTATGTGTCACTTTATCACTGATCTGAATTTAAGATAGCAGTAAACAATGTTAGAAGATAACCCCTGCTTTCCTGAAGTCAGTAGGCCTACATCACATACACACTCCAGTTGTTAAAGTAATTTACTAAGACCTAAAATTAGAATAAGAGTCCACTGCTTTTCCCAAGCTCCAGGGCTGTCACATGAGTCATCAGGGAGCCACTCAGGCCTCCCCCAGCTACCCTTACGAAGTGGCTGCTGTTGGGCGGACAATGCCGTCCTGAGGCATGGATCCTGCCCACTGCCTAGCACGGCCCAGTGCCCTCATTCACTGGGCAGGAGTGAGTAAGTGGTATGCCTTTCCGAGCACAGGCAGAAACTGCCAAGGTGCAATAGTCACAGAATTGTTCTTGCTTCCTACAGCACACCGTGCCAAGGAAATGTTTGGTTTTGGTTTTTAATAGGTTCCCATATGACTGAGTTGATCATAGCAAAAGAGGCCAAAGCTGAACGTAAGGACCATGCTAAGAAGTTCCTAACTCAGAATTTTGCCTGCTAGTATGAGCAGAGACGGTCTTGTCTTGGCTGCTGACATCAGGTTCTCTGGAATTTTTATGCCAAAGCACTGTGCTCAATGCCATGAATGTGTTGTGAATTAGCCCTTAAGTTTCTGCAGGCCTGCGGAGGCTTAAAATATTCAAAGACAGCAGCACTTTCAGAGACTGGGGAAAGAAAACATTGGTAGGAAAAAGGAAAACAATAGCACCCCACTTTTTAAGTTTAAAAAATTTCTAGTTATGACAAAAAGAGCTTTACATACAAATTTCACTGGTGGTCAAGGTAAAATAAATTTTGACCATATTCTGTTCTGAGATCCTATGCCACCCAAAGACTAACTCTTATAAGAAGTGGTAGTGGAATGTGGTAGGGCTGGGAAACATTGGCCCCTTCTCTTTCCTTGGGGTGTTTGGGTCAGGGCACACTTACTGGGCTATGACCACCACGGCAATGCCTGTAAGGCTCACAGCAGAGACAACAGCAGCGATGGCCGCCAAGGCAAGTTTGGACAAGTCATGGCCAGCGATCCTGTGAGTCTTCATGGATTTTTCTCCACACCGTTCTCCAAAGTAATCCTGATCACATCTGCAAACAATCCGTGCTTAAAAATTAGAATTACCAAATATATTTTGTATATTTCAAGTTTTCTTTCTAGGTCAAAAGCGGCCATTTAATTCCAACACTTAAAAAAATGCCACAGCAGATATTTATATTCCAAATTAAATCATTTTCTAGCTAAAGATGTTTGTTAGCATTGTCCTGGGTGTGATATGGCAAGAAGTCACACCCTGCCAGGCTTTAGTGGCCCAGTGCTATACTCGGTGACTTGTTACACACAGTCAATAGATTCCCTTCATCTCGTGTGCTGATGCTTTGGTGGGGGTGGAACATCACATAAGAGCATATGAGAAGTACTTCAAGATCTTTTTTAAAAAGGAGGTTTAAAAAAACGTATTTTGTAAAATAGTGGCTTTTGCTGGGGGTCAGCAAACTACAGGCACACATAAAGTCTAGCCAGTTGCCCTTACGTTACTTTTACAACGTGCAAGCTCGGAATAGCTTTTATGTTTTTACATGGCTACATTTTAATTTGTTCTGTAAGCATATGCATGACCTTGGCCCATAAGCCTAAATGCTTACAATGTTTACCATCTGATCCTTTAAGGAGACATTTGCTGACTCTTGGGGTTTTTGTTTCATTTTGTTTCTTGTGGGGGTTGTTTTGTTTTGTTTTGTTTTGTTTTTAAGAAAGGGTCTCACTGTGTAGTTCCGGCTGGCCTTGAGTTCATTATATAGTGCAGGCTGGCCTTAAACTTGCAGTGATCCTCCTGCCTCAGCCTTCCAAGCACTGGGATTGCAGGTGTGCACCACCATGTCCAGCTGACCCTTGGTGCATACATGATAAAAATCAATGGTTTTCTGAAGTGCAGGATTTCAGGTATGTTGTAAGAGACATAGCCCTGTACAGAACCACAAGAACTTACTGGCAGGTTACCCTATCCATGTTCTCCAGGTATTTGCATTCTCCATGAATGCAGAAGTTTTGAAACTCTGCGGTGCACGGATTCTTCTTCTTCTTGTTTCTTCTGCCTTTTCCGTTTTTGTTCCCCTTTTTCTTTCTTTTGGGTTTGTCTGAAGTCTTTTCACCTTCTGCCTTGTTTTTCTTGGGTTTCACTACCTGTTCAACTGAAAAATGGAAAGATTTCTTGACAACCGTTACTGTCACCTGGAGTAGGATTGGGGGGGCAGGACAAGGAAGTCGCAGCAGGGGGAGGCCTGCAGACATGTAGCTCAGGGTTCATACAAGGCATACCCAGGAGATAGGTAGAGAATAGCTCTGCAGCATGGCGTTGACAGACCCAGACGCCTTAGTTCTTGCATTATTATTGCTAATAGGACTTATTTCTAATACCTCCCAGGTTCCTGGTAACAGTCATGGTTATGTGTACTGTTAGCCAAATGATGCTGTGGAGGAAAATTCAGTAAAGACAAGGAACTTGCACTAGAATGAGCAGCAGAAAATGTCAAACCCTGTGACTTTCATGATCTGCTGTGTTTGGGCTTCAGAGCCTGACGCCATGATTACAGTGGCAGCAGTACTGGCTGGTTTTGTGCACCCATAGCAGCCTGGTGCTCACTGTCACACAGGGGAACTGGTGGGCAATGCCTGCGGGAAGGTGGAAAGAAAGTGAGAAGTATATTTTAAACAATTTTTCGCTCCAGGATTACAACAGATTATAATCAATTGATACGTGACAGGGGGCGTATTCCTGGGTTCGATCTATTGGCAAATAGCCTAGTGATTTTGTGATTGATGCTCTCAGAAATTTCTCTTAAATTATCAAATCTCCAGAAATGCTGTTCAGCCTTCTGCTTATGCAAGGCGTGGCTTACTCATCCACTAAACCTGGAGAGGGGGAGGTTTCCATCCGGTGCTGTGCTTTTTGTTACACTAATCCCTTAATAGGTTTATATGATCAAGTATTTAGCAAACAGAGCCCAACAAAAAGAGAAAATACCATTAGTCATAAGGTCACCCAGCACCCCATTCAATAGAAAACATCAAAAACAGCGCAGATTAGCAAGGTCATCAAAGATAGAAACCTCATGACTAAGAAAATGACAAATCTTTTAGCAGATCATTATATCATTAACAAAAGTTAAATTAATATTCGTGTTAGTGGGTGGTTGTGCAATTTTCATACTGAGACTTTCCTCTGATGAAAAGTGCAAGTTAGGATAAGTCCTCTAAAAGAAACATTTTAAATGAGTGTTACTGTGCTTTATCAGACAGATTACAAATCACAGAGTCAGACACTAGTCACCACAGAGGTGTTGCAATGGGCGTTACATCCATGGGCATTTACATGAACAGCTTTTCAGAGGAGTTCAGCCAACGGTCTTGGGCTAGTTTATAATGCATTGCAGTTTTGAATACTAGCTGTTCGCCCTGCTAGTAATGTATCTGATCTTCTGAAACATTAACAACTTAGACCATCTTTGGGAGAGCAGTTACTGTACACCATCATGGTCTAATGTCATCCCTCCACACACAGGAATTACAGGTGGACCCTTTCCACAGTGCACAAGCCCAGCTCAGAAGCAAGGGAGTAGAGAATTCATGGAAGCATTTCCCCCTGCCACTGACCTCAGCCACTGCTCTATGCAGTGCCGACATCGCCTTCTCCTATCAGGAGCCTGACAGAGGAGAAATCAGATGTAGAGACCACCTTTCTGCGCCTTAAGGACAGATGCTCCCAGCATATTTGGCTCTGAATCACTGTGGCCCTCTTCTCCCCTTACACTCCAGAGAGATGTGAGGGCAAAGAACAATCCGACCTCTCTCACATGCGCTTCATTTTAAGCAAAGGAAATCAGCTAACAAAAAAGTGAAGGGAGCTATGAATCGCTACTTTGTAGCCGACAACTAAGGTTTGGGTTCAAGTCACGATTTTAGCAATAGTGAGTCTACGCACACCTTTCTTCTTGACCATCTTTAGCGGTCATTACTGTTGTTCTCAGCATTTTCTCAACACCTACTGTTTAAAAGCATTAAGTCCACTTCCTCCTGCCCTGTCCGCTCCTCTCCTCCTGGTTCCTCGTGTTAAAATGCAGTTATTTGCAGGAGGGCAGCGCTGGCATGTGAGGAGGGGACATGCCACGACACAGCACACAGGACTGGTTGGGCTCCCTGACTCTCAGGAGGAAAGGTGTGCGGCAGGATGAAAAGGTCAGTGCATCTGGGTCTCCAGATCTGGCTCAGCTGCTTGCTACCTTTGTGACCTGGGCCAGGACAGCCTTTTATAGCTTCAGCAACTGCATCCTACAAATGGGAATCACAGTCCTTCTTTAACAAAATTTTGAAGATTAGAGTTAAAGATACAGTGTGGGTTAGGCTGTGGGTATGCAGGTTGTGCCCACAAACGGCTCCTCTGACTCAGTTTACCTGGGGTTGTGCAGCGCTTATGCATGAGAAGCTCCAGGGAGCCACCTTTTCCCAAGCCTTGCCTTGGTCCTCCAGACCCCCTCTTAGGTGTCTGAGTCCCCTTTGCTTCTGCTCACCTCTGACGGAGGCATCCACAATGTAGCCCACCGTTCCTGGCTCAGCCTCATCTTCTTCTGAGTAGTCCTCGTCTGCCCCTGAGGACAGCTCGCTGGCAGAAGGCGTGACACTGGCAGGGGTGTGCACCCCGCTGCTTGTGGTAACCTGGAAGCCGCCGTGGCTGTGGTCTCCGGGCAACAACAGCCCACCTTTCCTAGAGTCTGTGTCATTGCGGTCCAGCCCGGTGACATAACGGCCTGCAGAGGAGGAAGAAGAGGACAGAGATGGAGAGGCCCTCCCAGCAGGCAGCTGCTGCAGAAAGGCTGTGCCCGGTCCAGGAAGGCTGCTCTCCGCCCTCGCTCGAGGCTGACTCACTCAGGAAAGCCACTTCGCACTGCGCCAGGAGGAAGCTCAGCTGCCCGGGTGACAGAGCTGCTCTGATCCTAGTTTCTTCCCACAGTCTATGTAAATTTCTACAAGTATGAGCCCTGCTGAGCTAAGCCAGTGGACTGGCTGGGCAGGCAGTGTTCAGTACCCTGATCCAAAGGCTTTCCATTCCCCAAGGGGCCCTGGGCAAGAAGCTGGCTTGCCGGTCTGAAGAGGTGCCAGGTCGGGTCAGCCTTCCTCCCCCTGGGCTCCCATATTTAAAGGGATGCGTGGACAGAAGGGCAAAACTCGGAAAAGTTGCCGCTGAGGATTGTCACTGTCCCGTTCCCTTATTACTGTTACTCTGGAGAAGAAACTCCAACGCCAGGTAGGATTTTGCGCCCTGAGTCTCAGGACCCCGCGTTATCTTTAAGCCTCAATAGAGCAGCCTTGGAGGAGTGTGTTCACCCCTCGCCCAGCAATGGGGTGTCCTCGGAAGGGGTGACACGGGCCCCAGAGGAAGACGGAGTCAGGCAGAGCAGGGCGCTTGGGGCAGGAGCTCGGGACTCGGGGACCGGCGCCCTTGCGGCGACTGCTCGCAGCTCCACGCGCTGGCGGCACCGGGACCTGGCGACACCGGCAGCATCCGGTCCCCGTCCCTGTCCCCTGCCTCCCTCCCGCGGTGCTCACCTGAACCGAAGACCAGCAGCGACAGCAGCAGCGCGGGTGTCATGGATCCCCGATCCCGGTGCCTGGTGCCCTGGTGCCTGGTCCCTGGTGCCCTGTCCGGAGGAGGCCGCCTGCACCTGCGCTTTATAGGGCGGGCCGGGGCGGGGACGCGCAGGGCGGGCCGGGCGCTGTGACGTGGGCACCTCCCCCATCCCGCGGCTGGGCTGGGCGCCGGGGCCCGCGGGGGACGCCCGTCGAGACCCAGCGTGGGGCCAGGGGCAGTGAGAGGGTGGCCGGCCGGAGGAAGGGAGCCCAGAGATGGGGCGCGGGTACGAGGATCGGGGGCGGTGCACCTGCACCCGCGCCCCGGCAGGCGTGTGGTCGTCGTGCACTGCGGACAGGTACTGACAAAAACTAAGTTTCTAGAGACCAAGCGTGACCCAGCCGCGGCCGGCTCGGGCCCACCAGGTAGCGGCAGTGGCCGAGTGGGCGGCCGCGTTTCCGTCTCCGCGGGGCGGGGTCCCTCCTCGCCTGAGAGGGCGGGGCGTCCGTGAGGGCCGCGTTCCCGGGGTCTGGTGTAGGCACGGCACACATCCTAATTCTTTGGCCGTCCCCTTCCCTTCTTCCAAGATCTGTCTCCCCGGGTCTTATTGTCTTGGATTTTGCTGGTTGAATTGGCTGCTCATGTAAGAGCAGCATGCAGGCCTTAAGCTTGTGTGTCTGGTTTACTTCACCTAACGTGATGGCCTCAAGGTGCGTCCTTTTTCCTATGCATGACTCAAGTTTATCCTTCTTCGTGGCAGAATAATGTGCCATTGTGTATAAATAACACCATTTCTTTATCCAGCGGCGTGTTGATGGTTGTAGGGGCCGCTTCCAAGGCCAGACTTTCCACCTCCCCTGTTTCCTTTCTGTGGCCCAGGGCCCGTTCTCTGTTGCCAAATGACGCAAAGTTTTACCTACGCCATCTCACGCAATAGTCCTGCTGGATAGGCACCAACCCCTCACTTTGCAGGAGGAGAGAGGGCAGGTTTAAACAGCACAGAGAAGGACCGGACACCATGGTAATGGCAGACGCTGGGCAGGTATGACTCAAATTCACTTGGCCCTGACTCTGCCTCTTGCCACTTTGTTTACAGAACCGAGGGTGAAGATGCTCTCAGAGAAGAACGTTTCCAGGAAGGACACTTCTGACCCTGAAGGTGTGATTTCTCCTGGCAGCACATTGGCATATCAGGCCTCCCAAGGCCCAGGGTGGAAGGGGCAGGCGGAGGCCCACTGAGCACTGCGGTGGCCTTGACCATGAGCAGGAGAGAAAATGAAGAGGCAGGGGCTGCCGGAGGTGCCTGCCTTTGACAGAGGAGCTCCAGAGCTACGCTTCTCCTTGACTTCAGGAAGAGAAATCACTCGCGTTGCTCTCGGCTGTCTCCTTGGCTCTCAGACATCCATCATCTAAAAGGGCTCCCATCTTGTGGAAGTGAAAGTGTGCTCTTCCCATTAGAAGTTGCTTGTCTTTCCGGTTGGAAATTCAAAGGGTGATCGTTTATGTTCCAATTGCACTTAACCTGATCACAGATCCTAGCACTCGGTATGTACTCAGTGAATCGTATCTTACATTTATTAGGGTAGTTACTCTATTGCAAGCACTTGAAAGAACCGAGTGACTCATGTAAGTGAAGCTGCCACAGAACTAGTGAAGTCATCCTTTGTAACACTCTCCAGCCATGACCTTTGCACCTACTTAGCATTCAGGGCATTTTATGGTGCATCTCAGGGTGGCATGGGCATCCATGTAACCACATCCTTGTGCAGCACCCATGGCATGTCCTGGCATCCTGGTGTATGTGCACAAGCAGGAACCTGGTCTCGGACAGTACGCATGGGAGTCAGGGCTCCACCATTTCAACAAATTCCAGTAGCAACTCCATTGTACCCCAATAAACTGAGGTACCCCACCGACTGTAAGAAGAAGAACAGCTCTAAGCCACATGTTCCTAGCCAGCCACTCATGCTGGTGCCTACTATCAGTTCCCTAAGAATATTTCAGTTGCACTGTTTAAAAAATTTGGTTTTGTTCTGGTAAAAAGACATGCTATAGAACCAAAGGTAGGCTTGTGCCTTTGTTCATATAATTGATCTAGAGCTTTTACAGACAGTGCCAGGGGTTGAGTAAACATTACATCATAATCACATCTATGAATCAATCCACAATCCCCCAAACCATGGAGAAATTCTCCAATGTGTGAAGAACACTTTTTGCATTACTAATAGTGCATTAGCTCAGTTTGAATGTCTGTAATTTTCTAGTTTTCCTCTTAGAATTTACCTATGCTAAAGAATAAAATTTTGGTTCCTTCAAAGAAGGGAGAGAAGGGGAGAGAGAAGAGGAAGTAGGAGGGGGAGAGGAAGAGGGGGAGGAAGACGAAGGCTTTGTGTGAACCGCTGAACTTGGTGGTTGGGCACCTTGATAGACAGGAAAAGTCAGATTGCTATACCTGGCCTTTATTGCCTTAGTATCATGGCTTGGGTGAGCAAGGATTGGCAGATGGTCCTGAGAGCAGCGGGCGACTTGATACAACAGAAACTAAATACATGTGATCTACAAATAATGACATTTATACAAACAAATCTTCCAGGTAGTTCATTTTTTATCACATGCCTTTGAGAACGAGGCACTATTCTAGGCAGGGGCACAGAACTTCCAGGGCATTATAACACCCCTGTTACCAAGGACCATTACTAACTCGCTACTAAAGAGAAAGAGACCCAATACAGGGAAACAATACTTGAAATGAATGAGATAGCATTGCTGGGGAGGAAATAAGACAGGTAATACAGACAGACACAGAGGACACAGGCCAGGAGATGGCCGTGCAGCCAGGCTACATTTTCTCTCTAGAGGATACAGGGGTGCAAGCATCTTATTTTCTAAATCTACTTTGCATGTAGCTCTTCAGGGACCAATGTGTCACATACATGCAGTCATATCTGCACTAAATTCCATGTCCTCACTAACTGCATTCTGAATGGAAGACCACAAAGCAGGATGTCTGCAACCATGCAGCAAAATAGGAAGCTCACAGTCTTAGTATGTCATTAATTCTTTATGAGTCGATCATTTCAGTCGGGCATAGGGTCTTTTCAGAAAATCCTATTAAAGTCATCAAAGTGATCAGAGACAAGGTATTTGTGGACTAACAATTATAGTCATTAAATAATTATGTCTTCATTTTATTTTGACAAAAACATTTTGTGAGTACTCACTGTTCTTTAGCTTGAGTTTCCTGAAGCCTTTTGGAAGGGGGCAGGCCGAGGATACTCCCATCATCCTGCCCTGCTCCTGTCCAGCTGCCTGGACACAGGCCCTCAGCAGCCTCTCCATGTCATGCTGGACCATGAGCCAACCCTGAGGCTGAGCAGCATGGGCTGGGATGGTAGAAAGAACACAGTAAGAGCCTAAACTTGTGATTCCAAGCTGACACTGCAATCCTGTACCTTTTTACCTTTAGACTTCTTTTGCATAGAGGAAGGCTTCCATCCTGGTTAGGCTGCTACTGTTTTTGGTTCTCCAGCACTATAGCTAGCTGATCACGTAATCAGGAAACCGCTGTGTTCATTATGGTGCTCTTTTCTCCACCCGTGCCCTCTGGCCACAGAGCACTAGGAGCATAGCCGAAAGGGTGCACAAAGGGTAACGCTACCCCAGGAGCCACCTGTGTCTCACAGAAATGTGTGAGGACAGACAATGCAAGGTAGGAGTCTGCGTCCGGTGACTGGGGAGGGCTTAAGGGAGTAGGACTTTGCCTTGGACTTGATCCTGTCAAAAAGTTGGCATCATTCTTTGATTTGGGTATTTTAGTAAATCTTCCAGAGTAGGAGAGGGTCTCAAGCTGTCACCTTGAAGAACCAGTAGTCACCTGTGTTCATCAGGACAGTGGGACACTTGGTCCTGGTTCCTGTTCACACATGACCACAGATCATCTTGTGTAAGCCTCTGCCTTTCCTAGACAGGAGTGGCCTCGTTTCACTTAATATGCTGTGAAACTCTTTGTGTTCAACAAAAAAGCATACAGGGCTTTGCTGACATTATTAGACCAGATGCTGGATTTTGGATGCACCTTTGTTTCAGTCTTGTTTTGTTTTACCTATGAATCCCAATCCATGAGGGCTCAACTAATGCTCATAGAATAAATTAGAAAGTGTTTAGTAAACACACTCAAGGACATCGAATACTTATTTTATAGTTGTCAAGAAAGCATTTAATAAATTTACATCATTTTTTAAAAAATAAAACTTACTTTTATATTAAGAAAACTTCACAGCGAGGAGGCTAAATTAGTTACCAAAACAAAGTAAATGAAAAAGCTGTTAAAAATAAGAATTTCTTATATTCAACCTAGCCAGTTTGTAAACTTAGATGCAGGGATACATTTTATTCATCTGGTCATCACTCTGAATTCTTAGCTCAACTTTAAGTACATTGGGTAGTCTCAGTAAATAACGTAACTTTTCCTTATATACAGGTCCCAAGATAGGAATAGAAATCTACTAATTATTTCATATTTGAATACCAAATCTATAATTTACAGGTAATTTTGAAACTAGTAATTTAAGTTGACTTTTTTTTAGTAGTAAGAGGTTTCTCAGATTTAAAAGAGGCCCTTAAACTTGTAAATACTATTGTATGTCTTAGATGGTATTTATTAAGGATCTATGCTTTATTTGATAGATTTTACCCCCTATGATTCCATGAAACCATATAAAGAAACTATTTTCATCCTCTCTTAACAAATGAGAACATCAAACATGCTGCAGGTCATACATTTCCTCCAAATAAAGAATTCCAGTGCAGAACTCTTTGAGCAAAAGTCTACACATTTGATATCTATGAGACAGAATAGCCAGTACATGGCAACAGTAGGTGCTCTTTAAAAGTGTTCTTACAATGAAAATGAATAGTCTGTTAAACAGAACTACCACTGGCACCATAGGAACAGGAAAACTTAAAAATAAACTAACCTCTGAGTTTATAATAACTATTAAGACAGAGCAGATACTTAGAAATAACTAAGAAGTCAAACTTGCTCCTAGGCCTAAAAGATATTGACTGTTACAATAAAACTACAGGACAGATGAACAATCAGAAAGGAGTTAGGAAGACTGAGGCAGCTCTCTGCACAGGGTCTTCCTGATCCAGGGAAGCTGGCAGCTGACATATGTTGGTTGAGAAGTAGCCATGTCTCTGTCACCCAGGCTGTGCTGCTGTAATACTCTGGTTGGAGTTGGTCTTCTCTGGTTGTCCAAGTGTGGGACAGGCTGGAGCAATTCTTGCGTCGGGCACATTACAGTCATCAATCTCTGTGGAGGACCACCTGGAAAACTCACCTTAAAAGAACATTTGCCTCCATTTTGGCTAAACCTGGCCCTATTTCCATGTACTAATTTGTATGAAGCTGGCTGGAACTCTTCCTTATCCCTTCAATTGGCTTTAGGCAATGCAAAACAGTCCAGCCAAGGTGCTGATGTGTAGTCTTTGAAGCAAGGTGACAGGTTACTCTGCCCCTGTAGCTCCCCAAAGCATATGTGAGCCGGGTGGGAGGGAGAGCTGTGATCCACGCTGTCAGCTGGGATAAAGCCTCAAGAAAGAGGCCATGACATCTCAGGGCATAAAACATTAAACATCAGAGCTGAAGCACCAGCCCCAAAACATTAGATATGACAAATTATTTATGCAGATTACTCTTTTTGCAGATCCTTCTCTCTGCATATTGCAGAGGTGATTTCAGGCCTCCTGCCTAGCCCAGCTCACATGTACTTCCCATGACACTCACAGTCACTTTCAAGCCACTCCCTTCTTCATGAATTAATAAAACTCAGGTTCAGCCCTGGATTGAGGTCTTTGTTCCATTTAGCCATTAACCTAGCTGGACTTAGGACCTCCTTGGCTCCCCACAACTACAAATATGCCTTAGTGTCTTTATTCTCACCACAGGATGCACTGGAAGTGGTAGATTGGAATTAACTCACTGGAATTCCAGTAAGCTTCCATGGGATTACAGACATAAACTTCCTAGATCTCAATCAGGAAGGACCTGGAGAAGATCTCTATAAATCTTCATGTAAAATAACTAATTAATTTTCCTACTTTTCACCTCACTCTGCAAATTTGCTAAGCTGCTCCATACAATCCATTTTACCCTCTAAAACTGACCACGATAGAGTTCTGAGCCTACTGGTCATTCATTCATTTGCCAAGGATCTGTTTACTCAGAACCTATTACATCCCAGGCCTGTGATAGGCCATAGGGATGCTAAAATCAACAAGATCATTTTCAGAATCATTTCACAGTGCAGAAATCGATACAAATGTGAAAGTGGATTGAATTAGTTAGCTAAGATTGGGCAGTCTTATAGATCAGGTCAGGGGAGCGTGGGGAGAAGGATGCTGGTGTCCAGGAGACATGACGAGTGTTCTGTGAAGGCCTCCTCGTGTCAGGACCGGACACAGCTGCGGCACAGCAGTCAACAGCCTTCCAGAGTTAGAAAGATGTAGTTCTAACCCTTGAGATAGAGCTGAGGTCTCATCCTTGTAACAACAAACACTCTTCTTCCTCCATGACCTCTCCTTTCTGTCACAGGCTGCTTAGACAGACAGCATGGCAAAGCCAGGCCAGGCAGTAGTGCTGCTCTCTGACTTCATCTGACTTTGATTCCTCTTGTTTTGTTTTTGGGGTTCATTTATTTTTTTAAATTAAGTTTATTGGTACAATTTAAATATATGTAATGATCATGTTGATCATAGAGAACTTGGACCTGTACTTGGTATATTTTACTTCCTCTCTTTTCCCCCATCCCTCTCCCCTCCCTGTGACCTTTCTTCACCTCCTTACTTACAAAGCTGTGTTTCCATTTGATCCTTTTTTCCCCTTTCCCTCCCTTTTCCCTCCCCACTAGTTCTCCTTTCCTTTTGAACAATTTCTTCTGATTTCATAAAATCTATTATGTATTTTGGTTCTTATTTACACTTTCAGTTTCTCACACCAGAAAGACAATGCAATATTTATACATGTATCCCATTTATTTCAAGAGTATGGTCTCAGGGTCCATCCATTTAGCTATAAATGTCTCAAGTTTATGCTTTTAGTGGTTGAGTAGTACTCCAATGTAGTAAAAACAAAAACCACTCATCTTTTATATCCATTTATTGGTTGATGAGCATTTGGGTTGTTTCCAAGATTTAGGTATTATGAACTATGCTTCTATAAACATAGCTGCACATGTATCACTGTTGTATGATGCTTTTAATTCTTTTGGGAAAATACCCAGAAGGGGAATAGCTGGGTTGAATAAGACCTCTAATCTTAGTTTTTTGAGGAATCTCCACACTGATTTCCACAGTGTTGCACCAGTCTACCCTTTCACCAACAGTAGAGAAAGTTCCTTTTTCACCACAGCCCCTCTAGCATTTGTTATTGGTTAATTTCCTGACAGTAGCCATTCTTTCTGCAGTGAGACTGAATTTCAGTGTTGTTTTAATTTGTATCTCTTGAATGATCAGTGATGTTGAACATTTTTTCATGTATTTCTTTGCCATGTATTTTTTTTCTGAGAAGTATTTGCTCATTTCAGATGCCCATTTATTGACTGGGTCTTTACATTTGAGAGGTCTGATTTTTTTCAATTCTTTGTATGTTCTAAGTGTTAGTCCTTTGTCTGCAAAACAACAAATAGGATATTTTCCCAACTGATGTCTTACCTTTTCAGTCTGCTGTTAATTTCTATTTCTGCACAAGAGTTCTTTTTTAAAATAAGATGAGATCCCAGTTGTCAATCCTGTGTAGTATCTCCCTTATGGTCTAGGTTTTGTCCATGAAGTCTTTGCTTAGACCTATGTCTGCAAGAGTTCTATCTATTCTCTCTTCCAACAAGTTTAGTGTTTCTGTTTTAATATGTAAATCTTTGATTCACTTTGAATTTGGTTTTCTGCACAGTGATAGACATGGGTCTAGTTTTAGTCTTCAGCGTGGCAAGCCAGTTTTTCCTGCACTATTTATTAAAGAAGCCATCTGTCTTCCAGGGAATGTGTTTGGCACCTTTGTAAAAGATAAAGTGGCTGAGCGTGGTTGGAGTTTCATCCTCATCTTCTAATCTGTTCCATTGATCATCATGTCTTTTTTCAGTATCATGCTGTTTTTATTACAGTAGCTCTTTAGTATAACTTCAAGTCAGGGATTGTGATGACCTCTGCCTTGTCTTTATTGACCAGAATTGCTTTTGCTATTCGAGGTCTCTTCTGATTTCAAATGAATTTTATGGATTTTTTTCTCTAGTTCTGTGAGATATGTTAATGGTATTTTAATTGGGATTGTATTAAATGTGTATAACAATGTTGAGAGTATAGCCATTTTCTCTGTGTTGGTTCTTCTCACCCATAAGCAAGGGCTATCTTTCCATTTTCTGATAGCTTCTTCAATCTCCTTTTTCAGGGTACTATAATTTTCAATGTAGATGTCCTTTCCTTCCTTTGTTAGACTGACTCCTAAATATTTCTCTTTTTTGGTGTTAATGTGAAGGATGTTGTTTCACTAATTTCTCTCTCAATGAGTTTGTTGTTTGTATGTAGGAAGGCTATTGATTTTTGAGTGTTGACTTTGTATCCAACTATGCAACTCAATATATTATGAAATCTAGAAGACTTTTAGTGCAGTTTTGGGGGTCTTCTATGTAGAACACTTTATAAAACAAGTAAAGAAAAGATTCAAATTCATGCAGTGAGGGATGAAAAAGGTGAAATCACAATGAACACTTTGGAAATCCAGATCATCAATATCTAGCTGGAGAACCTTTACTCTAATTAAAAATGGAAAACTCAGATAAAATGGATAGATTCCTGATACATATAAACTACCAAAGTTGAATCAAGAAGACATAAAAATTCTAAATTATCCAGTATCAATCAATGAAATTGAAAATGCAATGAAAAACTTACCCACAAAGAAAAGCTCAGGACTTGATGGATTCTACAAGAAATTTAAAGATCCAATTCCATTACTTGTCAAACTCTCAAATGGAATTGAAAGGGAAACAATACTCCCAAAATCATTCTTGGAAGCAAGTATTACCCTGATACCAAAACCAGAGAAAGACACAATCGAATAAAAAAAAAAAGTCAGTCTCCCTAGTGAACGTAGATGAAAAAATCCTCCTGTTTTAGGAAAGACTGTTTCCTACCATGACTATTGCTGTTCCCTCCCTATCAAACATGAGTCATACCAGAAACCTTCCTCCTGGTGCCGCCATGTGTTCAAGAGTTCACAGTCTTTGCTGTTTACAGATCACACATGGTTGGGACTGGAGTCCACTGCTGGCAGCTTCTGGTGCTAATCCATGGAACTCTGTACAAGAAATCAAGGAATGATTTCTCTAGTGCCAGCCGATGAGAATATTCTTAAGGATTTCAGCGCCAAAACAGTTGAAATATGAAGAGGGCAAAATGTAGTTATAGAATAAGGAAAAAACCCCATTATGGATCTTGGAAATAAGAACTACGTGTCCTGTACATGAAGGCCCAGGTGTGTCATATAGCATGAGGGAGGTCGGTCATAGCATGTGTAACCAGGGTCACCCAGGAAAGGGACTCTCATACCCTCTCCTCCATGAAAATTTCTTGATGTATGTTCATCACACTTGTGCTGTCTTCAACTGTGTATTTGTTATGATACTTTCCCTTTCATTTCTTATACGCTCAGAACATCCAAAGTGTGCCTTGGGAGAAGCAAATTCAAAATACTTTACTTATAAAAACTTCATTAAATAGAAATCCAAAAATATATTCATACCAAAGTTATTTTTGAAATGGCAATATTGTAAATAAAAACAACTAAACCACAGAATGGAAACCAAGGTGTTGTATTCATTTTCTTGTTACATGTTCAACATAATTATTGGCCATGAGTAAGTCAAAGAAATCAAGGGCAAAACTTGCAAGAAATCATTCCAGAATTTCTCCTACCCACAACGCCTCTTTCTCAGTGGTTTCCTCTGCCTTTCAGTTCTTCTACTGGTCCTTATACAACTTTGTATCTCACTGGAGTATTTATTCTTTATTTATCAATTTTAGACATATCATTCCTCTGTGAAGAAAAAGTACAGAAATACCTAACACTATTCCCCAACTCTGTTTAATTACTGACACTTTGTAAATTACATGATAAATTTTATTTTTCATTATTCATTTGCCTTTATCATGTGAAAAACATCTTTGTGCTCTTTTGGGCTTCTCAACTTTTCAGGAACAATATCAGCTTTCCACAAATACAAAACAGAAATGATATTTCACTCTTTATAATACATCCCCAACTTAGGAGAGTTTCCCGCTTTCCCAGAGACTAACGGACCTACCTAGTACTACCAACAATCTTGGATGTGGACAAATGGCAGAAGCGGCTCTGGCATCTGCCGGGTGTTGTCATAGCCGTGCTGCTGTGTGCTTACTGCGCAGTGTGACAGGGTACAGTACTGCCGTGCTCAGTCAGATCCAGGATGTCCAGAAACAGAAGAAAAAGCAGTGGTTCTGTGGAGGAGACGGCTAGGAAGTGCAAAGCGGTATAGATTGTATATTTGTGTCAGAGGTGTGGACAGACGTTCTGCGCCTGCACTCACCCTTGGGAAGTTCCCTGTTTAACCCTGCCCCTCAGAGCACTTCCCGCTGACCTTTTCCAAAGCTTTTAGGTTTTTTTCTTTATGGGGCGTGTTTATAAAGTTTGGATATTATTTTAAATCTAGCATATTTCTATTCTATTACGAATTATGCACACTTTCAGGCGTACATATACTCATGTTTTTCAGTTGTAAGAATTCTAAGTGAAATATTGGTGCAATGATTTAAAAGGGTTAATAACTCAGTGAAATGCAGAGCGCGGGATGAAAATTTCTTGATGGATGTTCAAATGAGAAGGAAGCCTGGAAGCCTGGGGTGTCCCAGATGCTGCACAGCAGTGGCGCTTGGCTGCATGTATACGTGTAGGCCAGGAGCCAGCCAGGGGCCCTGAGAAAGGAGCTCAGACCCCAGGCCATGTGGGACCACGACACCGGAGCTCTCTGTCAAGGTTCAGCCACAGGGACTCCTGTGCATCTTTCTTCCCTGTTCACATTGTTTGACCATCTCCTTTTCTCCTGACTCATCTCTTCCATATTCCACACCCCAACTTCCACCTTACCTTATTTAATGATGTTTTTCCTATAAAATTTATAGTGCTAGCAAAGAAAAGTCACTGTTAAAAGCTGTTCAGTCAAGACCAGCAAGAGTGAATCAGAAGTCACTATTGTGTGGAAGGAGAATGATTCCCACAGTAAGGGAAAAACCCAAACCCTGCACTGATGATGAGCCAGATAGTTTGGTACAAGGTTTACATAGAGGGAAGCTGGTTCTGTGTTTTGCTTCACTTTCTATAAGACAGGCAGACACCTATGACAATTAGGCCCAAATGCAGGTAGGCCGTGTAGGCTGTCAAGGCCTAAAGTGTTGACGTATTTCCCTCCTTGTGTCCTATTTCTCCTCCCTTTCTTCTTCCTCCCTTCCCTCCCTCTCTTCCTTCTTCAGCTTCTCCCTCTTCTCCTCCTCTGCTTTCCCCTCCTGTTTGTCTCCTCCTCCTCCTGCTTCACGGTGACCCTGGAGCCCATGCCAAGTGCACAATAGAAAGGCGATCCGGGAGGGAAAGCTTGTTCCCAAACAGGCAGCAGCTTCCACCTTCTGCCCACACATCACATGGGGCCCCCCGTCACACACTGTCCCGCTCAGACACTCTCTGGACTGTGTAAGAAGGGTGGGCAGGGGCCCCGAGATGGCCTCCCTTGTCAGATTTCCTTGCCTCCAGGAGATCTGGTGTCACAAAAACCTCTAGCTGTGGAATCAGAACCAGTTTTAATTTTCAGTCATGGGATCTTGGACAGGTTATTCAAAACGCTTTTATTCAGCTGATAAATGAACACATCAGGGATCATTTAACAGGGTGCTGAGCTGTGACTGTGCTAGGTCCCCGTGGGTCCCCAGTGAAGGTTGGTTTTAGCCATCCCCTTTCTCCACAGACAAAAAAGAGTGGACTTAGGATGGCTCTTGGTGATGCAAGTAAAAACATGTCACATTTAGGACATGCTTCACAGTGGAGAAGAGCGTTCACACGCGGGAGTTACTGGCAGCTGGGGAAGGGAGGTGAGCACACAGATGAAGCGGCCCCCACCAAGGGTCTCTGCACCTTCTAAGGTTCAGCTCGTGGCAGGACTGATCTTCAGGACACCTCCACCCCACATTGTGTGCTTTGCTTGCTTCAGTTTTCAAGTGACTTGTTGGAGGGTTGCAACCTATAAGCTTTACTCACTACTTTCAGTAAAATTATTTTAGCAGTAAAATATGCACCTGTGTGTAGCCATGATTTCTACCCCAAGGTTTCTCCACTCTCTCAGCAAGTTGGCACCATTCAGTACTTGCTGAGAACCCACGATGGTCCCTGAGTCTTATGGATGGAGATGTGTTGTGAAACAGGCAGACAAATTCTCTGATCTCATAGCAATAGAGGTACTCAGACACTAAAAATGTAAACAAAGACCACAATTTCAAACAGTGATAAGACTGAAAAAAATTCAGTGAGTCAAAGAGGGCTGAGGTGATGATGGCTACGCTTGTTGAAAAGGAAAAGGAAGTTTCTTTAAGGAGACATTTGAGCTGGATGATGGTGTGGAGACAACCGTGCAAAGATTTAAGGGGACAATGTTCCAGGCAGAGAGCAGAGCGAGTGCGAGAAACATGGTGCATCACCCACCACGGTGAGTTCCCCTCTGTGACTTTCCGAACAGCCCAGGGCCACACAGGAACAGAGAGGCTGCACACTGCCTGCTCTTTCAGCCCACTTCCTTTTCCACCCCTTCCTCTGAGGCAGCTGTGATGTGTGGCATGGACAAGGAAATGATGCATCTTCTACACCCACCTGGGAGCACTGGATGTCACTGGCCCAGTTGTTTTTCTCTCCCCAATCCCATCCCCAGCTATGCCTACCTATGGTGAGAACAGGGACACTTACTGTGGAAACAGGACCTCAGTGTCCCCAAAGGTGACTAGGCCTACCTTCCCCCCATGATTATGCGGAGGGCAAGACTTTTCATCACTTTAGCCACACTGAATTCTTACAACAAACAGAAAAACCTCTGGTTCTCTGTGCTGAATGGGACTTGTTGCCTCAGAGAAGTTAACCAGACTAGAATAGGACCATAGTCCTTCCCATGTTGCACCAGCGCCTGGCGGTGACACTGAAAAAGAAGCACTTAGCCCTTGCGTTGGTTCCAGGCCACCGCTCACACAGAGCACCCATCTGGCAAAGAGCTTGTGTGAAATCCCTACGTACACATGAAGGTGGTTAGTTAAGAATAACTCCTTACTTCACTCTGGTTTAAAGCACTCTTCAGAGAACTATTTTCAGCAGCAAGATGCCACAGCGCATTTAACGTAAACCTCATTCATGACCAGTATCAAGGTCATCTCACACAAAGGGAATCAAGCTTGCTGCGGGGTGCATCTGGAGGAGGGGCAGCATCAGCAGTTGGGAAAAGGATGTGATATCACTCATCTCTTTAGGAAAGCGTTTCTCTGTCTTAGGGTTAGAGCTCCAGGCAGAGGAAATGGGCAGGCAGGGAAACACGGACCAGTTCCAGAGAAGATGATGCGCTCTGGAGAAGGAATGAGTCAACCAGCATCAGAGGGCGTGCGGCCGGGCTTGGGGAAGAGCAAAGCAAGGAAACTGTGGGGACTTTCAGCCTGCTCACTCCCACAGCGGTGTCCACACCGGGCCCTGGTGGAGAGAGGCAGCCCTCAGTCTCCTGAAAGAGTGAATTTCCCCAAGCACCAGTTCACTACCAGAAGCTGGCTTGATCAGAGTGGGGGGGAGAATCTAAGCCAGCAAGTTAGGAAGTGAGGCGTAGGGGCTTCGCTGTGATGGGAAAGCCTGGTCAGTCCTCGGCTTGGAAGTCTTCCACTTAGAAGAGTGGGAAGCCAGTGAGAATGGCTTCCTAAGAGGAGGAAAAACAAAGAAAGAAGCATGTAGTGACGGGCAAAACCCCCCACAAAACAAGTAAGAGAGGAAAAAGTGGCTTGAACTAATTCTAGAATGCAACTTTAAAATCTTAATTCATTGCTTTAAGGTGGCCAGAGGTCTCTCTGTGGCATATGTGCCAGGGGCTTAGTTTCTGACAAATCCAGGCAAGCAAAGCACCCATTTCTGTGCAGCAGGCCTTGGGCACACAGCTGACATTTGTCCAAGTGCTTATCATAACTTATTCTTCCTATTTACATTCCTGGCATCAGAAGTTCTTTGTTATCCCAAGGATCTTAACACTCTCAACAGGGATTTGTATTTCATGCTTATGCCCTTTACATTAAACAAATGGAAGCAGTATATGAATGCACGTAGCATGCACAGTAATTAAATACTATGTGCCCACAGGAAATAAGTAAAGGGACAAGGTAAAAATATTACTAGACTCTTCTTCAAATTACTATCGGTCCCTTAGGCATTGCTTCTTCTGAAGCCATCAAAGGTTCTTCGAACTAAAGGAAGACTTTGACTTTGTAATCCCTACCCACAGCCTGCAGAATCATGTAACACACCACACATCGGAGTGTGTGACTCTGGAACTCAGGGCTATTTCCTGGAGAAGGACAGACAGCTTTGCTACAGCCACGCTCCCGCGTGGTCACAGTGTACGGGACACGCACCTCCAGAGCGCGGTCCAAAGGGCCAGCTGGGGGCGGCTCCACTCTGACCTCGCCTTTTGCCCCCTTTCCTCTTTGGCTTTAGCTTGTTTACGGTTCAGAAAAGCGAAGCCTCGCCGTTTCCTTGAGACCTTGCCAAAGACATCCAGCCTGCCTGGTGTCCATGGTCCCCTCTTTGCTGCCCACCCCTAGGGTGCCTTTGCAGTCTGTGGGGACCCCCTTCCCCACACCCCCTGCAGACATGTGAGCCCTTTTGCCACACATATCATATTTATAACAAATTGCTGTTCTGTTCCTGGAGTCTGGACACGGCTTGTCCTGAAAAGCTTCACGTGCTAGAGGCCAGGTACCTAGCATAGTGGTGTAGGGCGAACCTAAAAGTGGGGCTGTGTGTCACATGGCTAAATCATCCTGTCGTGGCCTTTCCAGTGAGTGTGCTTTTGTGCTAAACAGTCCTTGTTAAGAGTCCTGTGTAGGAGGCTGCTTCCTCCCCACCGCCTCACTGTGTCATGCCATGGTCCTGTACCTCCGCCAGAGGCTGATCAGGTGGGGCTGACCCACCCCCACTTCCTGCCTCCTAAACTGCTAGCTGCAGAAAACTCTTTCTTTATGATATGCTCAATCTCAGGTATTCTGTAATTATGAATGAAAACCCCTCTCCCTACATACACGTTTATTTGTTTAATACTATCTTCTCCATAAGGCTCTGAGGAAGGGGCAAGGCTGGTGTCTGGTTGGGTCTCCCTGCTCTGGCCAGTGCAGCTTCCTGTGTATGCAGTGTCAGGATGCACACCCGGTGCCTTCTGTATGTGCGGAATACAGCAGGGGCTCACCGCATTGCTCAGTCAGCAAAACAGCACTGTCACGGATTGCCTGAATGCACTTAGCCCAGCTTTGTTGGAGGGCGTAAGCACAACAGCTCAAATGCAGCAGCACCAGCACTGCCTGGAGCTTGCCAAAGGCTCCAGGTCCCAACTTTCTGAATCACAATGGATTGCACAAGATACACCGGAAGTTCCAATTACACTTCTAATTAAAGTTTAATTGCTCCAGCTTAGAACACATTTATCTAATAAGCCTGGCAAAATGAGAAACTAAATGACTATGACACTCTTCACTTATTAAACTTCAAGGCCCACCAAATAGGCTAATTACTATTTTTAACAGAAGTGAAAACTTCGGAGAAATTCCCAATTATTGTAACATTATTAAATGCTCCCCTAGTCCATCTTGTAAATTGTGTAGCAAAATAAATAATTCTGTTAGTCACAAAGTTTCTGACTTTCCACTTTGGCCCACTGTCTCAATTAAAGCAAGAACCTAAATTAAATATAAAGGCACAAAACGTACTGAAATTCCACAATGATTTTAAAGTGATAGTGATTGTTTCACATAAAAATATTCATGATTAAAGGTAAAATCATAGTGATACATAATAAGCTCCTATTGGTGATTCACCCATCACTTATGCACGTCTTCAAAGACGCAGTGGACTTTCACATGAAAAGAATGTGGGCCTTTCACTTACTTTAACCACTGGTTTCCTGTTAATCAAGATTTTAAAATGTCACCTGAGGTTTATTGTAGAATATACGAGGACAGTGTTGGAGGACCCAGGTCAATATCCTGAACACCACAGGTAATCAAATGTACTTTGACTCAAAGCAAATAAAATTACAAATCTGACGCTGTTGAGATTCTCATCTCTGTCAGTCCAGAGGCTATAGGAGGACAGAGAGCAAATTCAGAGTACTTGCTAGGGTGTGTCTACACTCAGCATGTAGGCATGTCTGTTATCTGCCAGACCAAACCATGTGCATTAGACAGACCTTCACATAAGTAGTTATCACTGCGCTCATTAAGATAGTGAGCTCATACTCTTGAGAAAATAAGGTTAAGCACTCATTTGTTTTATAAGGTCCCCAGCCCAAGACCTAAACACAAAAGGACATTTATGGATTGCTAAGTGATTTAGCTGTGGTATCTATTGACTTAACTTATTTACATTGCATTCTATAGAGACCCATGGACAGAGAATTAAAAACTGTTTTGGTGCATGTGAATTTGGATCATCCCCAAGTCTGGATAGCTGTGTCTCAGTGCTTGAGAAGGAAATGGAGACTTGGGGGGCTGTTATGGTTTGTCTCTGGATGTCCCCACAAAGCTTTATGCAGTCATGGGAGGCAGGCTTTCTGGAGGTGGCTGAATCTAAAGTTTGTGATTGGGCCATTGTCTAAGGCTGGGATTGGGAGTGTGAGTGCTGCACCTGCTCTAGGGCAGGTAGTCTGAGTACACTATAAGTGAGGGAAAGAGGCTTGCTCCCTCCTGCTCTTCCCTTTTGCCCCTTTTGCTCTTGTTGGTCTGTTGTCTTCCACTGCCATGAAATCTTACCTTCTGCCATGTGCCACCTGGCCTTGGAGCCAGCTGATTATAGACTCAAACCTCTACAAACTGTGAGCTAAATAAATCTTTCCTTCTTTAATTTTGGGCATCAGGTATTTCATCCCAGCAACAAGAGAAAAATAACACAGACTGGGGCTGACATTGAGGAAGCCATTCAGTGTTGAGTTTAAGGCTTTGGAATGAGCAGCGCTGGACTCAGATCCTGGTTCCTATTGTTATTGCTTATGCCTCACTGTCCCCTCAAAGCCTCATGAGGTCATAGGTGGGACTTTGGGGAGGCAGCTGGATCCATAGTGTGTAGTACTGGGATCAAGAATACTCTGCTGGGATGGATTCATGTTGCAGTGCTAGGATTAGGGCTGCCCCACACTGTGTGAGTGCTACCCACCTTTAGGGGTAGTCTGGATAGAATATAAGGGACAGAAAGAGGGGTATTGCTTGTTGCTTATCACTTGCTGCTTGTTACTTCACTGCTTTGCTGTATTCTGCCTGCCATGAGCTGTCTCTTCTCTGGGATGCCCCACTGCCATGGTGCCCTGCAATGGATCCAGCCAATTATGGGTTGAAACCTTTACAGACTTTGAGCTAAATAAACCTTTTCTCCTTTTAACTTGTGGGTGTTGAGTATTCGTCTCAGCAACTGTTGTAGTCAGGGATTTACCGGGAGAAACAATACAGAATATATATTTTGTAGAATTATTTTATAATAGTCACCCAAAGTGTCATGTACAAAGAGAGTGCAGGAAATCTGTCCATACACTAGAGTCCAAAGAATCCAGCTGAGGGGCTGGATCCCATGGCAATGTCCCACATGAATCCTGTTGAAGACCAAGAGCCCATCGTAGTGCCCCCCACTAGTCAAATTGGAGGCCAAGAGCCCATGATAGTGTCTCATGCAGGACTGTTTCACGGATCTAGCTGGGAAGGCCCAAAGGTTAGTGAGGGAAACTAGAACGGGTGTGCCAGCAGGATAAAGGGTCTGTGATAGCAGGCTCAGGGATCTGCACTGGAGCCAAGAAGTGACACTCAGAGTAAGAACCAGAGCTGTCCCGGAAAGTACCACAGCCATCCTCAGCAACAGTGAGGTCCTGAGGCTCTTCTGATGAGGAGAACAGCCGAGCTCCTATGAGGAAAGCCAGCAAGACAAGCTTCTCCAGGAGACTGAAGACAGGAAGCGATGTTCGAAGTAAGGACCAGAGCCATAAAGTGAACCATAGCCATTCTCAGCAAGAAGAATGTCCTGAGCTCCTTTGAAGATGAGAATAGCCAAGTTCATCAGGAAAGCCAGAATGACAAGCTTCTCCAGCAAAACCAATGGTTCCCTACAACTTCCCAACATCTTCAACGCTTCTTCCTCTCCAGTTCTGCCTCTTATGCTGCCGTTGCATAGGTAATGCTGAGCTTTCACCTTGATGCCTCTGGGATGCAGGATGGATTAACATGGGCCAAACAGAAAGCAGGAGACTGCTTCTTAAAGGGATGCACTGAAATACTGAAGTCAGTTGCCTTCAGCAGCAGCACTGCTGGTGCAGAAAGAATGGGGCAAACCAGGATTCACAGGCTTACATCTCAACTCCATTTGACTTATTTTAAAGCATGTGTTTGCTGAGAAATGAACTGTGTGTGCTAGCTCAGCCCTTCCCACAAACACTTAAGAAGACCCTTCATGTGCCGGCAGGCACCATCCCAGTGGCACAAGAGCAGAGTGGTGGACACCGCACAGAGACACTGCCCTCACTCTCCCTCAATTCTAGTGGGGGAGGAAATTAGATAGACAGATAAAATACAACTGTGAGAAAATAAATCCAAATAACAGAGGTGGTACAATTTTAGAGTGGTCAGGAAAGATATTTTTTGGGTACAAATAAAGAATAAGCCATCTGAAATCTAGAGAATGATCTTCCCAAGCAGAAGAATCATAAGTATGTGCAAAGATCCTGAGATCAGTGCCATGCTTAGTATTTTCAAGAAAGGGCCTGGGATGTTTATCCATAGTAGGATGATTGTATCGTCTCTTCACCAGCATTATCCTTCCCACCACCATCACCACCATCACCTTCGTCGTGTGGCTGTGGGATTCATTTCAAAGGATTCTAGGACTTGCTATGGATGCACGGGTCTATCAGAGACCATCATACCTGTTGTTTTCATAACAATTTTGCATTAAAGGTTAGGGAAACAGGTCATTTTGAGGCAGATTTTTAGATCTCTAGCTGTAGCAAGAATCACCTGAAATGTGCAAAAATACCGGTGACTGTTTCACAGTTTTGACCCACCCAACCTACCATGAAACCCAGAACTCACATGTCCAGCACAGCTCCAGGTGGCTCTCTGTGGAACAGGCTGTCCAACCAACCCTGAGAAATGCCGCTTCTCTCCCAGCATAGCACATACGCCCTTCTACTCAGCAACAGGACCTGAAACATTTGTCTCTGAATATCAAGGATCTCAAACAAAACAAGAAAGAACCAAGGTTACTGAGAAGACACGTATAGTAAAGCTTGGAAAGTCAATGGAGAAAAACAGCCAATGAGCTCAAATTCATTTCTATCTGAACTTCGACCGTGATAGCACTTAATGAATTTTCTCCAGGAAAACTTCCTTTTTCACTAGAGTATCATGATACATCTTTTCCTACTACTATAATTTAACAGGGAATTCTCAAACACATATAAGAAGTTTGGTATCTGGCATTCCTAGTGGGAGATGTTGTGATTAAGGAAGACATACAAATATGACTGATGCTAAATATATATTCAAGTCAAGCATACAAATGTGCTTTAAATCTCAAAAATGTTTCAGTTTTACAGTATTGTAATAACGTTGTCATGAGGAGGGTCCTTGTACTGGAAATGTTCAGTGTAACAGTGAATTCTGGTTAATAAAACACTTCATAACAGAAAACTGACATAACTATGTTCCTTCCTTCAAATATTAATGTTTGCAACATAGAAGAGTTATACTTTCAATTCAGTTTTCCTTGCTTTTCTATTAAGTATCAATCAGCATTTTCATCTTAACTTGGTAGTAACCACACCATCCTCCATGTGCATTCCACACTGATCTAATCCTGCAAGTCACTTCATCCTTAAAAGCAGTTCCTGTATCATAACCCCATTCTACTATAGAAAATGAAAGTGAAGCCCTGGATGGATCAGCTGTGGATTTTTTTCTTCCCTGATAATTGACTGTTATTATTTCATTCAAATGTATAATAGACTGTTTTTGAGAAACATTAAATCTAAGATTAGTATTTGCAGGAATGTAAAGCAATATTGACAAACAAGACATCAGGGTTAGATTAGACTCTTAGGATTCTTACTTTAGTAATTTGGCCAGATAATTTGTCACACTGATTTTTTTTGCAAAGTACTTTCAAAAGTAGGTACAGTTATAAATAACTTTAGTAGGAAGTTGAAAGTAGACTGATACCTCTCCATCTATATAAATCTCTTTTATACTGGGACTCTCAATTTAAAATAACTTTCCCTTCCAGCTCCCCCTCAGTCCCAGCATAATGCTCCTTCCTCATCAGCTGTTTGCACGCAGTATTGTCTTGGCTCTGTGCTAAGTGTAGAAGGCATTGGAACAGAATCTCCTACTGGTGGGCTCCAGTACACCTAAAAGATGTTCGATCACAAAACCCAGTAAGACTGGATTCTAAAATCCAAAGTAGAATTTTAGCAGCTACAAATAAATTTAATTTTGGCCAAATCTCCCCTAGTTTACACCACAGCTCAGGCACTAGTGAATCAAAATGCAATTTAAGAGAGGTAGAAGGACAGGACTCCTGATTCTTAATTTCTCTTTCTGCTTTCCAAGAGCAGTCTTGGGAATCAGAAGGACCAGAGAGCCTGGTTCTCAAACCTCTTGTCTTCAGAGCACGCAATAAATCACACAAGCCTCTCACAGGAAGCCCAACTATCCCTGGAATGGGTATGCAAAGCAAGCTGGGTCCTCGCTTAAGCATGACATAAGGTCAGACAGAAATGTGAGTTGAAGGAGGGCAACACTGAAGAGCAGGCCTTTGGAGACTCTCCCTATTTCTTCAACTCCACATATCCTCAGGGAAAGCCACCTTATTCTCTCTGGAGTTGTCCAGTGGGAGATCATTACACATGGACATATATCTTTTTCTTTTAATAAGTTGGCTTTTGGAGACAGGGACTTAAAATATAGCCCAAGTTGACCTTGAACTAGCTATACCTCCCATGCTGATGTCCAAGCTGTGATCCTCCTGCCTCAGCCTCCCAAGGGTTAGGATTGCAAGTGTATGCCATCATGCCCAGTTTTAATGAGTCTCTAAACTCCTTCCTAAGCCAAGATGACTCCCAGACACATATGCCCATTGTAAATATTTGCACCATCTTTTTAGATTTCAGGGAACTGGAAATCAATGCAAATAGAAGACTCAATTGCAGCCCTCCCAGTGGAGGAATTAATCATTGCTTATGCTCTGACACACTTGAGAAAAGACTCTGAAATCCACTAAACACTAAATAAATGGGAACCAAGGCATTTGCCAAAGATTTTAGGTTTCTGTTCTGAGTACTGAGTACCAAAGATTTAAGGTTTCTCTTCTGAGTACTGCTAATACATTCCTTTGATTGTGGCTTATGAATTCCTTCTGTGAGGAAGTGCAAAGTAATCTGAAGTTGTTCCCTTAAAATGATGGCAAGAAGTAATTTGAGGCAGGCTGAGTCTTGACTGCCTGCTGGCCAAGAAAAAAGCCTGGGTCCCCTGTATTTCTCGGTGTGGGCCCTCCCAGAGCTCTGCCAAGGCAAGTCAGCTCTGATCTGAAACTTGTAAGACCATCCTGGGAGTCCAGATCTTGGTTGCTTATGCATTTCCTGGAATATAAACTATATTCTTGTAGCTCCTGGAGACAGGGGCTGTGGAGCAGCAAGGTCATTGTGTCCAGAGTGCCAAGGGCAGAGGTAGCCCGGCGGTGCATGGCAGAATTCAGCAGAGCACACTGGGCTACTCTAGAAAAAGCCAAACATGTCTGCAGGATACAGAGATAAATAAGATGCAGAAACAAACCTTTAGGAACCTGCTGTTTGTTAGAAGAGTTTGATGTGAGTTAACAATCATTGGTAGGCACAACATAGAAAACAGTAGGCAACTTTTAGAGTGCTATTGGGCTTACATGATTTTATTATTTTCAAAATATTTCCATATCAATTACCCAACATGGTCTAGTGCCTTGGAAAACACTCTGCAGTGCCCTGCACACTGTATTGATGGGAGGGGCTATTCTGGTAGCTCCTAAGACCCACTCTGGGGCTGGTGTAATAGGTGGCATCCTTTTCCTGAATGCTCCAGGTTCCTGCAAGAAGACTTAGGGGCATGATGGCACCTCACCTCAGCCTGGCTGCACACAGACTAACCATGGTGCTTTGGCAACTCCTGGCATCCCAGCCATTCTCTGGACCTCCCCTCTGAGTCTCTGCTGCAGGCAGAACCCAGCTGTGCCTGGGGAGGTAAAGTTTCAGTGACTCCACTGGCTGAGCCACTGTGCCCAGCTGTCTCCACTGCAAACATCATCAGGGTCTTCTAAACCCCAAGGTTCAGTAGCTCAGGAAAGTCAAAATAGCAATGCACAAATGCACTGCAGGACAGCAAAAGGTTTCATCTAATGCTGAAGAAAATACAGCCACAGGGATTGTCTGTTTGTCCCTGGTTGCTGTCCACAGGTGACCGTGTTCTCACTAAGTCGCATCCCGGTTAAAGACCACTGTATTTCAATCCTTTTTCTCCGGGGCTGGGTGCTTATCAGGACAATCAGAAAGAGGTTCTCTCCCCGAACTTCCGATAGATTACTCTTGGGCAGGCAAGAAGTCTGTGCTGTAATTCTTGGCCTACAGTTACTCTTAGTCATCTCTCTTGGTGGAAAAAGTCCAGGCATGAATAGCGTGCGAGCATGTGTGATCTTTCAACAGTGTCACCACCTAGATGAGCCACCAGCTGGGAAGGAAATTCATTTACCCCACATACATCTGACATGGATTAAACAAACTCTCATCTGTTTGTAAACACACATTTGTGCAACCCATTGTGCAATGAGTGACTTCCTGGCTTCTGGTGTGTGTAGACACTTGTGCACACCAGCAGCTGCTTATGAAAAGAACACACTGCAAAATGGAAAACAACTCAGCTCTTTCCCATCAAAGGCAAAATTGTCAACTTTAACTTCAAGAACCTAAACAATAGTATTGTGGTATCGCAACTTGGGAAAGTTTGTGTGGCTTTTATCCTGAGATGACAGGGGAGTAAGCCAAAGGTTACAGAAATGTTACAGGAAGCCCAGTGACTCTGTGTGACATCAGCAAGAACTGTGAGGCTTCTGGAGAGAATCCCTGACTCATCCCTGATCCAGACATCTAGTTCATTTCACCTAACTCCCTTCATGAAGAATTTTCCTGATGCATTCAGGTAATGTCATGTTTCCATTCCAAGGGATCACATGATTACTTTAGTAAATTTTTTTAGACTCAGCCCCACAAAGTCTGACAAGTTCTTGTAGACTTGTGACTGCAATGACCCTTCTTGGAAGAATACATTTTTATTGAGAAATGGAGTCTCCGAGACTCTTGCTTTTGCTGGTTCTTTTGTCCAGTTTTCTTGTACATCCTTTAATTGATGAGAGCCTTCAAGGCAAAGTCTGTTGGTACCTAGCAATGGTAGCTTACAGAGAAAGTTGCAGGGTAAGGGAGCTGCAGGATAAGGGAGCTCCAAGTGTGTAGCTTGGAGCAGAGTGTTGTCTCACACATGCAAGGCCCTGAGTTCATCTCCAGCACAAATAAAGACATACAGGCAGGGGAGTGGAAGACAACACAGGCTGAACAAATGAGTCTCCCTGAGTCACCAGGCTCCCCCTTGAGATAGAGTGGTGGCTTTTGTACATGTAGGGAACGGCCAGTAGATGTATTATCTCTGTGATTCCCTTTAGAGTCATAGAAGTTAGGAACTCAGTTATACCAACTTTAAAGAGTAGGAAACAAAGTCACTAGAGATAATTAATAGTATGCTAGAGAACATTTGCACATGAGTTAATTGTTATAGATATAAATATGTAGTTTGAAAAGCAATCTACATCAAAATCTGAGACTATGTACCTGTACTCTGGTGATCCCAAGGTAAATTAGTTGGATACTAAGTGAATTATAAGCATTCCACAAACAAAAACCAAAAAAACTACGCATACAGGAAAAAGAAATTCAGTGACTCCCAAGATAAAGGTAATGTGGTCAAGTCAAACATACTCAGATAAAGAGGTGAAGGGTGTGTCTTGTGTTCCATGCCCTGGAGCTTTAGAAAGCTAACTGAAGCATAGATACCCTTCTCTTTGTTTCTTCACAGCCCTCAGCCACCCCAGTTTTCACCCCTTCCTGCTCCCCACCTGCACAGCCACAACTAGCAAATTAGGGTCTTGTTAGTTGACAGAACAAACAGTCCAAACCCTTTCATCTTCAACTGGACCCGAGGGGGGGTGGGGCGCGGTGTTGAGACAGAACTCCCTGGGGATTGTTGAAATCAAGTCCTGTGAAGAGGTTTGGGTGAAAGAGGTCACTCTTCTACACACAATCCTTAAGCCCTGCCCAATCTGTTCCTGCCCACCCGCCCAGCTGTCATTGTTGACACATTGTGTCAATTTGAGGAGTCTAGAAGCTTAACTAATTAACTCAGCTGTTCTACAACCCAGGGAGAAAAGGACATGCCCTAGCACTCTGGGATGTTTTTGACTGTGTCAACTTGAGATGTTTGAAAGTTCAGCTTTAAACTTTAAAGTGACTCAGCAAGGGGCTACAGTCCTCACTTTGTGAACATCCTCAGCTTGTGGAAGAGGAGGGCACAGAGATGGTGTGTGTGGGGGCAGATAGCTGATACACAACATAAAGAAGGAAAAGAGGCTTGTTTCTCCCCTTTGCTCTTGTTGCTTTTGCTGTCTTGTGCCACCTTGAAGTGTTGCTCCTGTGCCCTGCCACTCTGCCTCAGAGCCAGCTGATCATAGACTGAAACCTCTACAAACTGCAAGCTAAATAAACCTTTTCTTCCTTAATTTTGGACATTAGGTATTTTGTCTCAGCGATGAAAAAAGTAACCAAGACACCGGCCATCACCCTACTTCTCCTCCCAGAGCTTCAAAGGTGACCTGCTTTCCCATCTGAGACTCTCAGCCCAAATCACCGCTTCTGCCTGAGCAGAAACTCCTCTTCTCACTCCTTCCATTTAACCAAAACTTGCACAGACTGAGTTCAAACACTTCTTTCTTGGAACAACACTTCCCAGTTCCCCAGAGTTACCAAGGGCTCTCTGGCATCCATCACCATTGCTCTCTGTAATTCTTTTGTAGCATTTAATGGCTTTCTGACTTATTTGAGAGCTGCCGGTAACACTTGTCTCACCTCAGTAACAATTTCCTGGAGGAGTTATTATTGTTCCCATTTACAGATGATAGACTGAAAACCGGAGATGCAGGATAACTCACCTGGGGAGACATTGGGTGATAAAACCAGGAGTTACACTGTGCGCTTTGACTACAATGCCGTACCTCTGAGTGCTTTGTTGTAACCTGATCCACACCAACTGAACTGTTCTGCAATCTATTCCCTGAACCTCACAGAATACCATGGACATTTGAAGCTTGTACATATTTTTGAATGTAGGAATAAGTTATTTGAGAAAGAATAAAAGAAAAGAAAAGGAGAGAAAAAAAAAGACCCTGGCAATTGATGGATCATGGCATTCCCCACTGGATATAAATGACACCCACAGAAAACCAAGAGGATACAGGGAGGGGGTTGCCCTATAACCACAGTGGACAATGGTAGGAATAACCCACTTTCCAGTCACAGAGAGCACTATGTCTTCAGACTGTTTTATAAGCTGTTTTGCTTAGTTTTGTTGTGCTATAGGAACATAGATCACTGTACAATAGATTTACCAACATGGGACCATGCTGCCCATACATTGTCCACAGGGATCAAAAAAGGGAACAGGAATGGACAGAGGTGGGAGAACTGGTCTTTGTCTAGAGAATAAGCACTCATGCAGAATGTCTGTTATTGTGAATTCAAGAAAAAAAGTAGGAGTTCTTTAGGGAACTTACAAGTTAAATAAGGTTGAATGTCTTGCTCGTGAAACTTTTGTAGCAAGTCACAGCTGAGTCATAGTCTCAAAGCCCTAGAGTCCTGCAGCAGGGAAGGGCACACACTGCGGGGTGCCCGAGGCTGTGCTGGGCTCTACACCACCCCAAATGGTGCCACAGCCTCCAGCTCCTGCAGGGTGGTGGTGCTGGCTCATCTTAGGAAAAGATGCTTCATAGGATATTTATGGGCAAAATTAAAGAGACAGATATGCCAGATTTTCATTTGAAAGGATCACTCATTTCAACCTAGTGAATGTATCTGTAAACTGACTTTGACTGAAGAGGAGAAGATTTCAGAACAACGAGCAGAACCTGACCTGTTCATAAATAAGCAGTTTCTGAGCTGAACTGAACCCTGGACATCTTCAGGACCCCTGGTTAGTTGCTGCTTGCCTCCCTGACTAGCGCATGAGGCAGGTGGAGATCCGGGTGTCCTCTGGGGCCTTAGTGGCTACTCACTGCATCCCTAGTGTGTCTGTGGATGCTGGGATGAGTCCCAGATCTTCAGGAACCCTGGTAAGCCATCCCTATGCCTCCCTAACTAGTGTGTGAGGGAGGCGAAGCACTGGACACCTTCTGGAACCTCAGTGGTCACTTGCAGCACAACCTGCACCCCGCTGGGAGCCCAGCTAAAACCTAGACAGAGTCAGTGGCCTCGGGGACTCCACTCTCACCCTTACCCTGCTGGTGAGGGAACAGGGCTCCATCCTGGGCAATATCTGAAGCCCCAGTAACCATGACCTGCAGTCCCCCTACTCTTCTGAAAGCCAGGCTGAACCCCAGATAGCTTCAGGAACTCCAGTGAGCCTCTCCTGCCCCTCCCCCACATGTCTGGGAGGCAACTGAATGCAAGAAAGTTTCTGGAGCATCTGGACCACACCTTGCCACCACATACCAGCACAGGAGCTGCACTGAGCACTGGGGATCTTTGGACACTTGCCCTGCCACTCATGCACAATCAGTAGAGTGAGACTGCACTCCAGCAAACCTCTGGATCTTTAAAACTGACAAAAAGAAGGAGCAAAATGTAGTCCTAGACTTCCACACCACCCAGAACAAGTCCAGGAGACATCAACACAGAAAGGCCTGGAAGTCATACACTTGAAATTTCTGAAATGATAGCAACTGAAGTAAAGAAATAGCCCCATCAGGCCATAGAAGATATCAGATCAGAAATAATCTCTCAGGTTAAAAAAGAAGTGACAACAATAATGAAAGAATTGTTCTGCATATCCAAAGAAGATATTGATAAGAAAATAGGTGAACATACAACTCATGGAAACCTTGAGTAAACAATACAGAAAAGAATTAGAATGAATGAAACAGATTCAAACAGATTACCAGGAAATAAAAATTCCATCAAAAGCAGGCAAAACTGCCTGAACAGAGCTGAAAATAGACTTTTAGACCTTGAAGACAGCCCTGCCACTGATGAATGTGGAAGGAAGGATCTCTTAAAAACAATAAGCAACCAGGAAATAACAATTCAATAACTGCAAGATGAAACAAAGAAAAACAATGTCAGATTAATAGGTATGAACTAAATAGCAGATGTCAACACAAATGACACAAAAAGACTATTTGCAAAAATAATAGCAGAAAATTTCCCAGGCATGGGAAAAAAATTGGACATACAAATAAGTGAAGCATATATAACTCCAGTTAATCATAATTGAAATAAATCTACACCCAGACATACCATGATCAAGATCCTAGAAACTCAACAAAAGATCAAAATATTAAAAGCTGTTAGAGAAAAGAAACAGACCACCTATAAAGGAAAGCCCATCAAAATCATGAGAGATTTCTCAACATAAACCATCAAGTCAAGAAGAGCTTGGAGTGAAATATTTCAGGTCCTGAAAGAAAACAACTTCCAATTCAGATTGGTGTACCCTGCAAAACTGTCCTTCAAAATTTAACTGAGAAATAAAATATTTTCATGGTAAAGAACAACTGAAGAAATTCATGTGCCCCAAACCAATCCTAAAAAGAGTACTAAAAGATATTCTAGAAAAAGATAAAAGACACCACAACTTCAAGAACAACAGAAAGGAACCACCAAGCAAAGCAAGCAGCTAAGCGGAGGGAAAAAGGAGGATGCAACAGCAGGAAAGTAACATGACAAAGATAAGATAATACATATCAGTTATAATCATCAATGTAAACTGTCTCAGTGCACCAATGGAAAGAAGCAGACAGGCAGAATGGATCAAGAAACAAAATCCAACTATATGCTGTATACAAGAAACACATTTAACTCAAAAGGAAATTCATAGACTGAAAATTAAAGGATGGAAAACAATACTCCACATGACAGGAACTCAGAAAAATGCAGAGGTAGCTATTCTGTTTGCAGACAACATGAACTTCAAACCAAGAACAAACAAAAGAAATAAAGAAGGTCACTGCATACTTGTAAGGGGAAAACTTCAAGAAGAGGTAACAATCACAAACATCTATGTACCAAATAGAGGAGCACTGAACTATATAGGACAAATTTTAACTGACATGAAAAATGAAATAAGCAGCACAATCATAACAGGAGAATTTAACACATCACTGTCACAGAAACTAGATCAACTAGACAAAAACTCAGCAAAGAAATAACAGAATTTAACCAAACTTGTAAACAAATGGACTTAGTAGACCTTTACAGAGTGTTCCATCCTGCAGCTTCAGAATACATATCCTTCTCTGCTGGACATGGGATGTTCTCTAAAATAGACCATATGCTAGCACATAGAACATGTTTAAGTAAATGCAAAGGAATTGAAATTATCCCATGTGTACTATTGGACCATAGTGCAATGAAATTGAAAATTAATGACAAAAGAAATCACAAAAACTCCATAAAAAGTTGGAAATTAAATAACATCTTCCTGAAATCAAAGTAGAAATTAAACAATATGTACAATCAAATGAAAATGTAGATACAACTTACAGGAACCCGTGGGATGCAATGAAAGCAATCCTCAGAGGGAAATTTATAGTGGTGAATTCCCACGTTAGGTAAACAGAATGACCACAAATAAACAATCTTATGCTGCACCTCAAGATCCTAGAAAAAGAAGAGCAAATCAAACCCAAAGCCAAAAGAAGACAGGAAATTATAAAGCTCAGGGCAGAAATGAACACAATGGATACTAAAAAAAATACAAAGAATTAATGAATCAAAGAGTTGGTTCTTTGAAAGAACAAATAAAATTGATAAACTCCTAAACAACCTTATCAAAAAAAGAAAAAAATACTAAAATCCATGCAATAAGGAATGAAAGGTGTGAAATCACTACAGATTCTGTACAAATTCAGAAGCTACTTCAAAAATCTTTACTTTCATAGGATGGAAAACACAGAGGAAATGGACAGATTTCTAGATGTATATGAATTACCAAAGCTGAATGAAGAAGATATAAACATCTTGAATAACAGTATCCTCCAGTGAGATTGAAAATGTAATAAAAAAACTTGTGAATGAGGAAAAGCCCACATCCAGATGGATTCACAGTTGAATTCTACAAGAAATTTAGAGAAGATTTAACACCATTCTCCTCAAATTGTTTAATGAAATTCAAAGGGAAAGGAAAAAGATTTTGATAAAGTCCAACATTCATTCATGATAAAAACTCTACAGAAAATAGGAATACATGGCATTTGCCTCAAGCTGATCAAAGTCATCTATAACAAACCAATAATTAACATCACACTAAATGGTCAAAAATTGAAAGCTTTCACTTTAAAATCAGGAGTAAGACAAGGATCACCACCACTATCACTACTGCTATTCAGTACAGTTCTGGAAATATTAGCTAGAGCAATTAGACAAGAGAGAGAAATAAGGACAGGAAAGGAAGAAGTGAAATTATCATTATCTGCAGATGACATGATACTCTACGTAGAAGACCCCAAAACTCCACCCAGAGGCTTATGAATTTAATAACCAAATTCAGTAGTATAGCTGGATACAAAATTAACACTCAAAAATAAATACCATTCCTGTGCACAAGTAACAAACAGACTGAGAGAGAAATTAGGGAAACCACACCTTCCACAATAGCATCTAAAAAGATGAAATACTTAGGACTCAATCTAACAAAAGAAGTAAAAGATCTATACAGTGAAAATTATAGTGCTCTGCAAAAAGAGATAGAAAGGGATATCAGAAAATGGAAATATTCCCCCTTGCTCATGGATAGGAAGAACTAACATCGTGAAAATTGCCATAGTCCCAAAATTGTTGTACAGGTTCAATGCAATCCCAATTAAAATACCATTAGTATAACTGACAAATCTAGAGAAAACATTCCTAATGTTCATCTGTAACCAGAAGAGGCATAGAATAGCAAAAGCAATCCTGGGAAACAAAGAAAAGGCAGGAGGCATCACAATTCCTGACTGGAAATGGTATTACAAAGCTATCTTGATAAAATCAGCACAGTACTGGCACAAAAACAGACCTGAAGATCAGTGGAACAGATTAGAAGATGCAGACACAGCTCTAAACACATTCAGTCGCCTTATCTTTCACAAAGGTGCCAAACATGTTCACTGGAAGAAGGATAGCTTCTTTAATAAATGGTGCTGGAAAAACTGGCTTTCTACATACCAAAGACTACAACTAGACACGTGTCTTTCACCATGCACTAAACTAAAGTCAAAACGGATCAATGATCTAAATATTAAAACAGAAACACTAAGTTTATTGGAAGAGAAAGTAGGTAAAAATCTTGAAGACATGGCGTAGGCAGAGATTTCATGAACAAAAACCAAACTGAACAGGAAACACTTCAAAGAATCAACAACTGGGATCTCTTCTTATTGAAAAGCTTTTGCACATCAAAAGAAATCACCAACAGAGTAAAAAGAAAACCCATGAATTGGGAAAAAATTTTAGTCAACTGCCTCTCAGATAAAGGACTCCTATCTAGGATGTACAAAGAATTTTAAAAAATCAGGCCCCCCAAATTCAAAGACTGAATCCAAAAATGGGCATCTGAGATGAATACACACTTCTCAAATGAAGAAATATTAATGGTGAATAAATACATGAAAAAATGTTCAACATCACTAGTCATTGGAGAAATGCAAATTACAACAACACTGAGATTCCATCTCACTCCAGAAACAATGGCTATTATCAAGAAATCAATCAATAACAAATGCTGGAGAGGCTATGGCGAGAAAGGAACCCTGTTCCACTGCTGATGGGAGTGTAGACTGGTGAAACCACTGTGGAAATCAGTCTGGAGATTCCTCACAAAACTAGGATTGGAAATCTCATTTAACCCAGCTACTCCCCTTCTGGGTATTTTCCCAGAAAAATTAAAAACATCATACCACAGTGATATATGTGCACCCATGTTTATTGCAACACAATTTGTTATAGCTAAATCTTGGAAACAGAGGACTTCCGGGAAGATGGCGACCAGGCGAGCAGCAGAGAGGAATCCTCCCAGAGAGAGATCTCTAGCTCGAGACAGGCTTGGCACGTGTGGGTGCCGGGTCCGCGGCTGCGAAATTGCACGGCAGGGTGGTGCAATTTGCAGTGGCGAGGAGTGGGCGGGCCCAGAGAGCTGGGTGCCCGAGGCGCTTGGCACAGCGCAAGGGCAGCGGCTCGGCCGAGTCTGCGCACCCTGAGGGCACCCGCAGCGGGACAGACCCTCCCATCTACCAACCCTGCACAGCTTGCCGGTGGCTGCAGCCAGAAATTGGCTTTTTGGCGGCTGAGGAGTGGGGCGGACTTGGAGCCCACGCTCCTCGGGCAGGCTGCACTAATCCGGGCTGTGGACCAGGGTCCCGCTCAGGTCCCCGTCCCCACAGCCGGCGCCCTCCTCGGCCTGAGCGTGGGCACTGCAGCGGCTGCGGTCAGTGGCTCCTGCGAGAGTGCCAAGGAGGCAGAGAGGCGCCAGGGAGCGGCAGATTGCAGGCAAAGAACGAAATATTAGCACTTTGGGGCTCTCCTGCCTGCACAGATTCCAGAACGGGTGAGCTGATTGCGCGCCACAACCGGATCTCTGAGTCAGGGAGAAGCTTGACCCAGGGAGGTACACCTGAGCAGCCCTCCTGCCTGCACAATCCCAGGAACGGGTGAGTTGTTTGGGAGCCCCAACCGTATTTCTGAGTCAGGGAGAAACTCTGCCCAGCGAGGGACATCCGAGTGGCCCTACTGACTGCACGGACCCCGGGACGGGAGAGCTGGTTGGGCACCCTGACCAGATTTTTGAGTGGGGGAGGAGCTCCACCCAGGGAGGAACACCTGAGCAGCCCCCTGGCTGCACGGTCCCCGGGGCGGCGAGCTGTTTATGTGCCCCAGCCAGGTCTCTGGGTAGGGAGTATCTCGGCCCACAAAGCAGCATATGAGCAGCCTATTGAGCAGAACTCTCAGCAGAAAGCTTAAGGGACATTCTCCCGAGGGAAGGAGTCATTGGAGCAGCCTTTGCAACAGACCTTTGTCTGGTGAACTGCCTGGGTAATTTATAGCTCAATATTTTGATTCTGATACCCAAAAATGGGAAGACAGAAGAACAAAACGCAGTCTCAGAACTCAACCCCACCCAGAAAAAGTCCTAGATGCGAGGATACAGGGGAACGAAGAAGCCACATACCTGCAAGTTCTGAAACGATTGCATCCAAAATAAAGAAAAAGCTCCATCAGGCCATAGAAGAGCTTAAAGCAGAAATAAGCCACATACCTGCAATAATCTCTCAGACAAAAAATGAACTGAAAACTATAATGGAAGAAATGTTCTATACACATAGAGAAGAAATAGACAAAAGAATAGAAGAAAACAGGAAACAAATGGAAACGTTACAAGAGCAATTTAGGAATGAATTACCACGAATGAAATAGGTCCAAAGAGATTGCCAAGAATTGAAAACTTCCATTGAAAGCTTGCAAAACCGCTTAAATGAAACTGAACATAGAATTTCAGACCTTGAAGACAGCATGGCAGCTTATGAGCGGGAAAGGAAGGATATTATAAAATCATCAAAGACCCAAGAAAAATCAATCCAACAGCTGCAAGATGAGGCAAAACGAAATAATATTCGAGTAACAGGAGTCAGTGAAACAGCAGGAGACAACACAAATGATATAAAAAGAATATTTGATGAAATAATAGCAGAAAATTTCCCAAACAAGGTAAAAGATACTGAAGTACAGTTAATCGAGGCACATAGAACCCCAACAAGCCATAACCCAAAGAAAACCACACACAGACATATAATAGTCAAGATCACAGACATCCAGCAAAAGAACACAATATTAAAAGCTGCTAGAGAAAAGAAACAGATCACCTATAAAAGAAAGCCTATCAGAATCACAGCAGACTTCTCAATGGAAACCATAAAATTAAGAAGAGCTTCGAGTGAGGTATTACAGATTCTGAGACAAAACAGCTTCCAACCCAGACTGATGTATCCTGCAAAACTATCCTCCAAATTCAATGGAGAAATAAAACATTTCCAAGACAAAGAACAACTGAAGAACTTCATGAGTGCAAAACCAGCATTGCAAGAAGCACTAAAAGATATTCTAGACAGAGAAAAAAATGACCACAATCTCAAGAACAAAAATAGAAAAAAAACCCTCAAACAGAACAAGTAAACAGATAGCAAAAGTAGGAAAACGACAAGTAAATAACAAGACTAGAATAAGCCAACATATAACCATTAATGTAAATGGCCTCAATTCACCAGTCAAAAGGAAAAGAATGGCAGAGTGAATTAAGGAACACAATCCAATGATATGCTGTATACAGGAAACACATTTTACTCAAAAGGAAATCCACAGGCTGAAAGTTAAAGGATGGAAAACAATTCTCTATGCAACATGTCCCCAGAAAAAAGCAGGGGTAACTAATATGTTTGCAGACAATGTAAACTTCAAACGAAAAACAAGCAAAGAGATAAAGAAGGCCATTACATACTAGTTAGGGGAAAGCTGCAAGAGGAAGAGATAACAATCCCAAACATTTATGCACCAAACAATGGAGCACCAAACTTTACAAGTCAAGTCTTAACAGACGTGAAAAATCAACTAACTAATAACACTATTTTAATGGGGGACCTAAACACACCTCAGACACAAAGAGACAGGTCAACTGGACAGAAACTCAGCAAAGAAATAACAGACCTCAACCAAAAGTGTGAACAAATGGACTTAGTAGATGTATACAGAGTGTTCCACCCCACAACATCAGAATACACATTTTTCTCAGCTGCACATGGGTCTTTCTCTAACATTGACCACATTCTAGCCCATAGAGCATATCTACCTAAATGCAAAAGAATTGAAGTTATCCCATGCATATTATCTGACCACAGTGCAATGAAACTGGAAATTAATGACAAAGGGAACTCCAAAAACCGCATAAACACTTGGAAATTAGACAACAACCTCCTGAATAACCAATGGGTCACAAAAGAAGTTAAAGAAGAAATTAAAATATACCTACAAATAAATGAAAATGCAAGTACAACCTACCAGAATCTTTGGGATGCAATGAAAGCACTCCTTAGAGGGAAATTTATAGCAATAAACTCATATACAAAGAAAATAGAAAGAGAGCAAATAAATAGCCTAATGCTACACCTCAAACTCTTAGAAAAAAAAAGCAACAAGCCAAACCAAAAGCCCAAAGAAGGGAGGAGATTATAAAACTCAGGGCAGAAATTAATGCAATTGAGATGAAGAAAACTCTACAAAAAATAAGTGAATCAAAGAGTTGGTTCTTCGAAAGAATAAATAAAATTGACAAACCCCTAGCCAACCTTATTAAAAAAAGAAGGGAAAGAACTCAAATTCATGCAATAAGGAATGAAAAGGATGAAATCACCACAGATCCCACAGAAATCCAAGAGATCATTAATACCTACTTTGAAAATCTTTACTCCCATGGGGTAGAAAATTCAGAAGGAATGGACAGATTCCTAGAAAGGTACAAATTACCAAAATTGAATCAGGAAGACTCAAAAATCCTGAACAACCCAATATCAATTAACAAGATTGAAGATGTCATAAAAAACTTACCAACTAAGAAAAGCCCAGGCCCTGATGGATTCACAGCAGAATTCTACAAAACATTCAGAGAAGATCTAATGCCAACACTCCTCAAACTCTTCAATGAAATCGAAGAGGAAGCAACTCTCCCTAACACATTTCAGGAGGCAAGTATCATACTGATACCAAAACCAGAGAAGGACCCAACCAAGAAAAAGAACTACAGGCCAATCTCTCTAATGAACATAGATGCAAAGATACTCAACAAAATACTAGCAAATAGAATACAGCGAATCATAAGGAAAATTATACACCACGACAGGTAGGATTTATTCCAGGAATGCAGGGATGGTTCAATATTCACAAATCAATTAATGTAATACATCATATCAATACAGCCAAAGACAAAAACCACATGATCATCTCAATAGATGCAGAAAAGGCTTTCGATAAAGTCCAACATGCATTCATGTCACAAACCTTAGAAAAAATAGGAATAGATGGCCTCTACCTCAATCTGATCAAAGGCATCTATGACAAACCAACAGCCAACATCATACTAAATAGACAAAAACTGAAAACTTTCACTTTAAGGTCAGGAATAAGACAAGGATGTCCATTGTCACCACTCCTATTCAACATAGTTCTGGAAGCATTAGCCAGAGCAATTAGACAAGAGAGAGAAATAAAAGGAATAAGGATAGGAAAGGAAGAAGTTAAACTATCACTATTTGCAGATGACATGATACTATACATGGAGGATCCCAAGAACTCCACAAGGAAACACCTGGAATTAATTGACAAATTCAGCAGAGTAGCTGGATACAAAGTCAACACCCAAAAATCAATAGCATTCCTATACACGAACAACAAACAGACTGAGAGAGAAATAGAGGAAACCATACCTTTTACAATAGCAACCAAGAAATTGAAATACTTAGGAATCAATCTAACAAAGAATGTGAAAGATTTATTCAGTGAAAACTATAGTACTTTGAAAAAAGAGATCGAAGAGGATTTCAATAAATGGAAAAACATACCCTGCTCATGGTTAGAAAGAACCAACATTGTGAAAATGGCCATACTACCAAAACTGTTGTACAGATTCAATGCAATTCCCATTAAACTACCATTAGCATACCTCACAGATCTAGAGAAAATATGCCTTAAATTCATCTGGAACCAGAAGACACCCAGAATAGCAAAAGTAACCCTGGGCAACAAGGACAAGTCAGGTGGAATCACAATCCCTGACCTGAAATTATACTACAAAGCTACTGTAATAAAATCAACCTGGTACTGGCTAAAAAACAGACCTGAGGATCAATGGAACAGACTGGAAGATGCAACCACAACGAAAAACACACTCAGCCACCCAGTATTTGACAAAGGGGCCAACCAAACTCACTGGAAAAAGGATGACCTGTTTAATAAATGGTGCTGGAAAAACTGGCTTGCCTCTTGCCGAATACTGAAAATAGACCCAAGTCTATCACCATGCACCAAACTCAGGTCAAAATGGATCACAGATCTCAACATTAAAACAGAAACTCTAAATCTATTGGAAGAGAAAGTAGGTAAAAATCTTGAAGACATAGAAGTAGGCAGAGAGTTCATGAACAAAAATGAAACTGCAAGGGAAACACTTCAAAGAATCAATTACTGGGACCTCATCCTACTGAAAAGTTTTTGCACATCTAAAGAAATCACCAGCAAAGTAAAAAGAAAACCCACAAATTGGGAAAAAATCCTAGCTGGCTGTCCCTCAGACAAAGGTCTTCTATCTAGAACATACAAAGAATTAAAAAACATGTACCTGTCCAAATTCAAAGACCCAATCCAGAAATGGGCATCTGAGAT
>PVLD010007052.1:0-15163 GCA_004027595.1 Dinomys branickii
GGTCTAGAGGTTCCATTCAAACCAGCTATTCCTCTTCTGGGTATTTTCCCAGAAGATCTGAAAACATCATATCACTCTGACATATGTGCACCCATGTTTATAGCAGCACAATTTGTAATAGCTAAAATGTGGAAGCAACCCAAGTGCCCATCCACAAAAGACTGGATTAAAAAATTGTGGCATTTTTATATAATGCAATTTATGTTTTGACCTAGACCAAAAAACATGATATTTGCTAAAGTATAAGTGAGTTACCAAATGACACCTGGTACTGAAATGATACAGTGAAAGAAACTTATACTTTTTTCTGTTAAAAGGTATTGTATAACAAAGATGTTACTACTTTTTTTTTTTTTGGAACTGGTAATCGAACTCAGGACCTTGTGCTTGCCAGGCGAGCACTTATGCCACTGAGCTATATCCCCGGCCTGATGTTACACATTTTTAAAATGTATGTTTTTTGTTTTAACAGCACTGTGCTCCTTATGCCAAGAAGCTTGCAATCTGGACATACCAAAAGCACCCACATAACATGATTAGGGTTCAGTGTTAAAGGTTCCAGTTGTAACTAAAATAGTAGGATCATCCTAGTTAACCAAATGGTCTGAAGTTATTGAAAAAGAGACGCATTACTGTGAGTTGGGGTGGGATTTAACTTTGAAAGATACTATGTATGGAACTCAGATTAGCAGGAAAGGGACACCAAACATTTCAGGCAGAGATAAAAGTAGATTTTCCTTGTTCAAAGGAATCCGAAGTTTAGGCAAGGAAAGGCTAAAAAAAGACTTCAAAAATTTAGTTAGATAGCAAGAAGGCATGGTAGGCCCTTGATGAAGAATGATATTGTGAAAATTGTGTTAAAAAAAGTAAACATGCCTGTAATCCCAGCACTCAGGAGGCTGAGGCAAGAAGATCATTGCGAGTTCAAGGCCAGCCTGGACCACAAAGTGAGCTCCAGACTTGCCTGAACTGTATAGCGAAACCTAGTCTCAAAAAGAGATTTCTCCCCAAAAAACACTTGGCAGTTATTTTGATAGTACAATTGAAGAAATATAGTTGGTCAAACTGCAGTCAGTGAAGGATGAGACAAGTACTGGAAGATTTCTGTAATTTGCAAATGATTCAGAAAAATCAAAATGCTTATCTGTTTACACATAATCTGTTTGTCCATAGCTACATTACTATTTGTCTCTTCCTTGGTTGACAATATAGTTTATACAGCTACACATACATACATATAGGGTGTTTTTTTTTTTTTGTTTTTTTGTTTTGTCTTTTTGAGACACGCAGTTCAGGCTGGTGCTGAGCTCATTTTGTAGCCCAGGCTGGCCTTGAACTCCCAATGACCCTCCTGCCTCCGCCTCCTGAGTGCTGGGATTACAGGCATGCACCACCACGCCCAGCACATACATATAGTTTTACAGGATAAATGTGACAGTTGCATGAACGTATATGATTGCAGTTGTCATTTAAACATTTTTAGCTGGGCATGGTGGTGCACACCTATAATCCAAGCACTCAGCAGGCTGAAGCAGGAAGATTGTAAATTTGAAATTAGTCTGGGGTACATAGCAAGGCTCTCAAAACATAATAATGAACATTTTTGGAGTGGTTGTTCCCAAGTTGTTTTGAAAATAAAAATGTGATCAAAAATAGGATTTCACATAAATACTAATAACACCAAATTCTGAGTTAGTCATGGTGGTACACACCTGTAATCCCCACACTCAGGAGGCTGAAGCAGGAGGATCACCATGAGTTTGAAACCAGTCTGGGATACATAGTGAATTCAAGGCCAGCCTACACTACATAGCAAGACCTTGTCTCAAACAAACAGACAAACGGAGCCCAAGGCAGGAGAATCCCAAGTCAAGGACATTGTGGCCTCCATAGTGAGTTCAAGGCTGGCCTGGACTCTACAGTGAGACCTTTTCTCAGCCTTTACTCCTTTACCTCAAAAGATCACAGTTTTAAAAAATCGATACATCTTTTTTATTTAGAATGACTTTGTACCAGAATTTGCTCTGCTTTAGTTCTTGCTCTTCAGTAGTATGGGAATGAGCAGCTGTCTGTTTGTCTTAGCTGTCATCTATTCAACTATTGATGTGTATGTATCTGTACATCCGCCTATGTGTATATATGTGTATATACTGTGTTCTAATAATTCTATAGGAAAATTTCAGTTGGAGGGAATTTTTATTTCCTTTAGACAAGAAAACTAGAATGGCTTAACATTAACCAAATGGAAGTACAGCTTTTGGGAAGGTTCTGTGGTGGAATCCCTTTTAATGTAAAAAACCCTGTAATCTGTGAACATGCATTTATTTGAGGCTAGGGCGTGTGTTTGCCCTTTAAGTGCCGGGCCGCAGGGGGAGTCGCACTTTCCTGCCCGGGGCTGAGCGTGTGCTTCCAGCTTGTTTGCCTATCTTCTGTATGCACGTGACCTAAGCCAGCAGCCAAACCTTGATGTTTCCGATAATTGTATAATTCTGCCCACATATTTCTAGACTACACTAATTCCTTTTTAAAGTCAATCCACATGACCATTAGTAATCAGTTTTTGTTTGTTTGTTTGTTTGTTTGTTTTTGGTCTTTTTGAGGCAGGGTCTCACTATGCAGTTCAGGCTGGTCTTGAACTCACTTTGTAGCCCGGGTTGGCCTTGAACTCGCTATGATCCTCCTGCCTCAGCCTCCCAAGTGTTGGGATTAGAGGTGTATGGCTCTAGAAATCAGTTTTCTGTTTTTATTAATTTTATAATCACAGATTCTTGGAATAAGATGCAAAATATGATATTTATTTATGTATTTATTTATTTTGGGGTACTGAAGATTGAACTCAAGGGTACTCTGAGTTATATCCGCAGTGGCCCCCCACCCCCTACAAATTAAAAAAAATTTTTTTTAGGCAGAGCCTTGATAAATTGCCCATGCTGGCCTCAAACCTGTCGTCCTTCTTCCTCAGCCTCCATAGTAGCTCAGATTATAGGTAGATAGCACTATGCCTGGCTTCTGTGTCTTCAGTGAGGACAACATCTGCTTTTTATCATCTCAATATTAGGTTTGAGCTATTTAACCTTTATTCAATTCCATTTTATGAGAATAAGCAGTTTTAGATTATTTTTCTTGAAGAACAACTTAGAATCAAATTATAAAAATAAAACATTTCAGGAATTCATTGCTGGGGATATAGCTCAGCAGCACAGTGCCTGCTTGGCAAGTGCAGGGTCCTGAGTGCGATTTCTGGTACAAAAAAATTACAGGAATTCATTGACTGGCAGAAAATAGTAGGCCTTAGAAAGCCATGCGCACAATAATAGTTGGATGAGCTGACTCAGTGAATCCATTTTAATTGCTCTAAAGAAGACGAAGACCTTTAAGTGCTGCAGTAATTGCATTTGGGTTCCTTCCTTCATCCTTAGAAAAAGCATATGAATTGATATTTATTTATCAGGCATTTATGTCTTGAAAAAATATGCAGTGGTTATAGATCTTAGTACAGTTTTTATTGTTTCGAAGGGAGAAAAACTGTACTAATACAGTGATGCCTGAGGTTAGGAATACAGTGTGGGAATGTGATGGGGCAGAGGCCCCTCCGCTTGCTCCTGGAGGGCGGCAGTCTTCTGGGGAGGGGTGCTATTACAGGGGATGCTGGGGGGGGGAGGTATTACCAGAAGCCTTTAGGCCGCCCGCTTTAGTCGCATTTTGTTAGAGACACCAGAAAAGGCTTTCACAAAGATCAAAAGGAAACGTGCCCGAAGGTCAACAGAAACTGTAGCAGGACAGTGGGAGAATAGATCAATTTTCTTTTCCTTTTTATTTTCCAAATTTTGTAATTTTTTAATGATTAAAAAATAACATTGGGGGTCACTGTGTAATAAATTTAATCTTCATCATTAAATAGGAAAAAGGTTTTTATATTTTAAATAAAACCATTGGTTATTCAAGATTTAATTATGACGTTTTGTGTTTCTATTTTAGATAGACCTTTGCTCCAAGAAACTTTTCCAGAATTCCCCGGGCCCAAATCAGACTCTTGTCTGCCTGATTGTTTACTTTTTACAGGCCTGTGTTTATTGGGACCATATGTTATTCTGAGTTATCTCTGCTTAAGATCAGCTGGATTTTTCTGCCCTCATATGACTTTTGTGTCAGAAAATAGGAGAAAGTGCCAACTTCTAAAGGACTTCAAAAGAGCACATCAGTATCATGCAGAGGAGCCTTCTTCCGCCAGCCTTCCCATTCTAATCAGGCTGGGGACACGGCTGTTGGAGGAGATGTGGATAGTTTGGTGTGAATTGCAGAGTGCCAGGCTGTTGTGAGGAAGCCTCCTGGTGCTTGGGCCTCCCTCATAATAAAGCTTCTTAGAAAATAAGGACTGTGCAAAGCACTTCCAGTACTTAACAGTTGAGACACTTTCTGTTCTTTTGAAGCATAGGCTTTTTTTTTTAGTACTAGGGATTGAATCCAAGTCCTCCACACTGAGCTACTTCCCCAGCCACTTAAAAATTTTAAAGACAAAGTCATTAAGTTGCTAAATTGGCCAGGCTGGGCTTGAACTTGTCATCCTTCTACCTCAGCCTCCCAGGTGAAATTTTTATAGGTTCTTTAGAGTTCTGTATGTCAAAAGTTTAGAATTTTAAGAAACCTTTTGCTTTAACTTTTTTTTTTTCTTTTTTTTTGGTACCAGGAATCGTAACTCAGGACCTTGCACTTGCAGGTGATTGTGCCACTTAGCTATATCCCCAGCCCTAAGAAACCTTTCCCTGCAGAAGTATTAGGAAGCCAGTTCCACAGTACTGTTTTTTGAAACCAAGATATAGTAATATGGCAATAATATCATAGAGTCTGTCATTGTTTTGTGGAAAAACAATTTCCGGTTTCAAACTTAGAAGCCTTGTTTTATAAAATTTTGTTTTGTTTTTTGTTTTTTTGAGATAGGGTTTCACTGTATAGTTCAGGCTGGCCTTGAACTCACTTTATAGCCCAGGGTGGCCTTGAACTTGAAGTGATCCTCATGCCTCAGCCTCCCAAGTGCTGGGATTACAGGTGTGTGCCACTATACTCTACTGTAAGATTTTACAAAGCTGTCTTTTATTCATTTGTTTATTCATTCCTCTCCTATACTAGTGCCACTTTCAATCAAAAAAAGCTCTGCTTTTGTATATGGGAATTGTTTAGGTTTTATTTGATTAGATTGTGTTGCATTTATTAGTATATGGAGGCATATGTGTATACATTAATATATATATGCCATATAAAGGTATATGTAAGCCATTGTACCAGGTCTGCTTGCCTGAAATGTAATATTCTCACTGTACTCTTGCCAGCCCTAGTAACCCCAATCATTTGCACCCTTTTTCCAGCCCATTACACTGTAGAATAAGTGTGTGCCCTTTCTGTTTGTTACAGTTGGGTGGACTCAACAGTCCAGGTTCTTGTATACAACAAGGAAAGACTTATCAAGTACACACTCTGTACTATGTACATAGTAAGTAACTACATTTATTGAAGATCATGGAACAGGGAGAGGGGTGAAGGGACTTAAGGTCAGAAGCGGAAAAAAGGGCCTTGATAACAGTTGTAGTTTGGGCTTTTGCAAGGGGAACAATATAACACAGGGCATATATTTTATAAGGTGATTTATAATAGTCACCCAAAGAATCATACCAAAAGAGCGTGCTGGAAATCTGTCCATACACTAAAGACTAAACAATAGTAATGTCCTGCATGAGTCCAGCTGAAGGCCTTAAGCCCATTACAGTGCCTCCCACAAGTCCACCTGGAAGCTCAGAGCCCATGACAATGTCTCCTGCAGGTCTCTTTCACAGATCTGTGCTGGGAAAGCCCAAAGGTTGGTGGTGGAAGCTGGAAAGTCTGTGCCAGCAGGATAAAGGATCTGTGCCGGCAGGCTGAGGGATCTGAATTGGAACCAGGAACTGACACTCAAAGTAAGAACCAGAGCTCCCCTAAAAAGCACCACAGCCATCCTCAGCAACAGTGAGGTCCTGAACTCCTCCAATGATAAGGAAAGCCAAGTTCCTATCAGAAAATCCAAGGTACAGGCTTCTCCAGGAGACTGAGAAATGTGCCATCTTCCCCCTCTGGAGCCAGGAAGTGATGCTCAAAGTGAGGACCAGAGTTCCTCCAAAGTGAACTATAGCCATTCTCAGCAACAGTGAGGTCCTGAGCTCCTTCTCTAACACGAACAGCCAAGTTCATCAGGAAAGCTAGCATGACAAACTGCTTCAGGAAAACCAACAGCTCCCTATAGCTTCCAAACAGCTTCCCCCAGCCTCCCAACAGTCTCTTGACTTCTTCCTCTCCAGTTCCGCCTCTTATGCTGCTGGGAACAGTCCCTAGGCGGGCCTCCCACACCCAGCATCACGCTGGTTCGGTTCAGCTGGGTGTTATAAGTTGACCACCAGTTGTCATCCACTATACTTACTGAGGCTTCTGGTATTAGTAGGGTCAGACACCACTGCTCCAAGGTGCCTCCCACTTCTCTTGCTCTGATGTCAGCAATCTGTGAGACCTAAGTTTAGGCCTGGATAATCATGAGAGTGGTGTTTAGTTATGGTTGAGTGGAGAGAAGGAAAGTGGCTCATACAGTGTTCCTGTTTTACGATTACGGAGGCATGGATAATGGTTGGGGTGGTGTTGCATTTACAGTTGAACACAGGGAAGGGAATGACTCAGGTCCTTTGTTTCTAACTGTACTGCAGATATCTGTCGGTTAATTTATGAATTCCTTGGACCCTGTAATGCCACTTTACAATGTTTTTTCTATTTGGTATTTCTCAAGTTGGCATTGTAAGATGTTAATAAGTGGCATGAAAAATGTGTTCTGTGATTTGAGAAATCTGTACTAATTCCTTCTCTTGTTTTTTGAGCATACATATGTTTTTGAACTACATACAGAGTCTCAGTATGTAGTTCAGGTTAGCTTTAAATTCACAGCTAAGAATTTGGCTTATATCTTGGAGGAGTCTTGGGACTTGGACTCTCATCAATGCTGAAACTGCTAAGACTTTGGCAACTCTTAGAGATGGACTAAAACATCTTTTGCATAAAGGGATGTGAATGAGTCTTTGGGGGGCCAGGGCAGAATGTTATGGTTTGTATCTGAATGTACCCCCAAAGCCTCATACAGTCATAGGGCGGGTTTCTAGAATTTATGATTGATTCATGGTCCAATGTTGGACTCATGGATGTGAGTGCTACACCCGCCCTGGAGCAGATAGTTTGCGTACAGTATACAGGAGGGAAAGAGGCTGCTTGTCACTGGTTCTCCCTTTTGTTCTTATTGCTTTTGCTGTTTTCCACCACCATGAATTATTGCCCTCTGCCATGTGCCACATTGCCTTGGAGCCAACCAACTATGTACTGAAACCTCCACAAACTGAGCTAAATAAATCTTTCCTTCCTTAATATTGGGCAACGGGTATTTTGTCTCCGCAATGAGAGAAGAGTAACCAAGACACTATCCACACTTGCTTTTTGTTTTGCGGTACCAGAGATTGAACTCAGGACCTTGCACTTGCCAGGCAAGCGCTTATTCCACTGAGCTATATCCCCAGCCCCCACACTTGTTTTTTAAACATACCAGAAACTTTGTACTTGCTCTTTGGAAAACTCAGTATGGCTTGTTCTTGCACTTCTTTAAGGTCTGTGCTCGTGTCATTGTTTTAGTGGAGCTTTCCTAGCCTGCCCTATGAAATACCCACCCATCCTCACATACATCCTTCTTACTCTTTAACCTGCTTTATATTCTTCAGTTACCTCTCTCACATGCTCATTCTCTGCCCTCCCCTACACAACATACACACACACACACACACACACACACACACACACTCATACATACACACACACATAGTTTGTGTTTCCTTCCATACAACATAATCTCCATGGGAATAGAGACTCAAGATTGTTAAGCAAATTTTAATCTCTTGCTGGTCCTTAAGAAGTTGCTCGTAAAAAATTTATCTTAGAGAAAGAGGGATCCTCTGTTCCTTTCTAAGGGTAGTATCCTCTTTAGAAGCTTGATTTCATCCTTTTTAGACTGGTTTTATGATATTTTCTATGAGGAATATTAGTTCTCTACTGCTGTCTTCTGTCTATAATGAAGCTCAAGTCTTTCCCACTCTAAAACAATGAGGCAAGGGAATCTCCCAGTGACCCTGCATTTTCCCGTAACTACCGTCCACTGTCCACCTCTCAACACTGCCAGTTTCTCGCAGTCTGTATTTGATGTCTATACTTCCTCATCTCTCATTTACTCGTAATATAATTCACTTCTACTGGCTTCACAGAAATTACCTGTGATGTTTACCAGATGACCTTCTAATCAGTAAATTCGTTTTTTTTTCAGTCTGCAGTCTACCTTGATTCTTGGGGCACATAACATGACCTCCCCTGTAATGCCACTCTACAGCTGAGCCCCCAGACTGTCTCATCTTGGTGTCTGTTTCTTCCCATGTGTCAAATATTGCTTTTCTTTAGAATCTGTTGCTACTTTTATTTCCCAGTAGGAACTCTATTTCCATATACTTCCTTTGTAGTGATAACTTCTAAGTTTGGATCTTTAGGCTTGGCTTTTTTTTTTTCACTTTAGGATTCAGTATCTGACTTTATTAGAATTTCTATCTGAATATCCCATAAGAACCTCAAATTCAATATGTCCAAAACAAAATTCATTACTTTTTAAAAATTCATTTCACTTTGCATTGTAGGTATAATAATAGAATCTAATCCCTTGGGTAATTGTAATGATTGGGGAACATAATTTATAAAACAAGCTTCAAATTCTGGCAGCTAGAAAGCACACAGTAAGTAGTAACTACTATTATTACATGATAGTTTCCCTGCAAGCTACTTGAGGGCAAGGACCAAGTCCTCACACTAGCACTGTCCTTAATTTGTAATAGGTATTCTTTAAAGGTTGAGTTAAAATGAAGAATAATAATAATCTATTGTGGTTTGTGTGATCCTCTTTAGCTTCTAAGATCATTTATTTAACAGTGAGATAACATCAGATATTTATGTTTTTCTTCCTAGGCGCATTATGTTGTAATCATTCAAAGGATAACCAAATGTGCCGTGATGTGTGTGAGCAGGTAAGCTTGATAATAGTTGTAGATGCTGTCAGTTATGTAAGTATTTTTTAAATTAGTTGTGAGAAATCTGATGGACAGCACCTTAGCCTTGTGATCAGAGTTCATATCCTGTTAATTGAACAACTTGGCCTGTGTCTGCTGATGTGCTGCACTGAGAAAGAACACAGTATCTCATGAAGGGTTTCTGCCAAAAACATAACCCACATCATGAGAAAACAACTAGGCAAGCCCAGATTGAGGGTGCTATGCAGAATAACAGCCTGAAGCTTTGAAAATGTCAGCTTTATTAAAATACTCAAAAATTATGAAAACAAAGAGAGTCTAAGAAAGTGTTCCAGATTAAAGGAAACTGAAAACCAGGTGTGGTGGTACACCCCTATTATCGCAGCACTTGGGAGGATGGTAAATTTGAGGCCAGCCTGTCTTACATTAAAAAAGAGAAAAGGGCGAGGGGAAAGTGAGAGAGTGGGAAGGAGAAAACCAAAGAGATGTGGCAACTAAGTGTAATGCATTGCTCTGGTTCAATTCTGGAATGAAAAGCAAAAGAAATGGTCATAAGGGACATTGCTGAGATGAACTGGTAAAATTTGAGTATGGACTGGATCTTAATATTATATTCGTTTTATGAGCCTGAATTTGATCAATTTTGTTATTATATGTGACAGTGTCCATGTTCCATGTTCCACAGCTTGATGTACATGCTAAGATTTAGGTGTGAATGATCATAATGTCTATAATTAATTCTAAAATGGTTCATCAATTCATAATAATGATATGTGTATGTAAAAGAGTTAAAACAGATTTTGTGAGATGTTAATAATGGGTGAATCATAGTGAATACTATATAGAGGTTGATTGTATTAGTCTTAAAACGTTTTAGATAGAATTTTTCTAGTTGAAACTTTTTATGCAAGTTCCACTGTTTACGAAGCCCTGCCTTTCTTTTATCATATTAGTTGTGTTATCTAGCCTAAGCACTTGAAAAAGAATAATTTCAGTCATTTCTTTAAGTGTGTTGTTGTTGTTTTTTCTTGAAGTTTTCTACTAAATTGCTATGAGGAGGTGGAGGCTGGTTGGAGGTGTGTCACTGGGGTGTGCCCCAGAAGGGTCTGTCTCCTTCTCTGGCTGTTCTCCTTGCTTGCTGCTTCCTGGCTGCCAGGAGTTGCGCACCTTTGCTCATCCGTGCTCCCCTACCATCTCTTTGTGCATCGGAGCAGTCAGCATTGGACAGAAACCATGAGCCAGACAGACCTTCCTCCTTTAAGTGGTGTGTTCCAGGTGTCATGTCTCAGGAATGTGAACATGGCTGAGACACTAGTACAGTAATTTCTGGATTTTGTCACTTTCTAAAGCTGAGAGAGATATTTACTTGGGACTATACCTTCTATCAAACAATACTGTAGACTTAGGAAGATTCGGCAAGATACTCTCAGAATATAAAACGTGACAGTTTGTTACCTCATCTAAGTAGCTAATAAAGAATTTGGTGATTGTGTTGGTATCTGTTGCTCTTTTATTTCCAGCAGTATTTATTTTATGAAGCTAGATGCTCCAGTATTTGATGCATGTATATTTACAAGTATTACATTTTCCTGTTAGATTGTTCCCTTAACTAGTACATACTGACCTTCTTCTGGTCAGTTTAGCTTGAAGTTTACTTCTGTCTGAGAGTAAAATTGCTGCCCTGCACACTTCTGGGGCCTGGCACATGGCATACTGTTTTCCATTGTTTGACTTTTAGTCTGTGAATGTCTTTTTGGATTAAATTAGTTTCTTGAATGTAACAGATGGTTGGATTTTGTTCTTTGACCCAGTCTGTGAATCTGTGTCTTTTTATTGGGGGGGGTGTGATGTGATTAATTTTGACAGGTGTTATTGGAAGGTATTGATTTATTCCTGTCATTGCTTTCTTTTTCTTTTCCTTTCCTTTTCTTTTTAAATAAAAGCAGCTGATTTATTTGAAGGGGGAGAATTGAGGGGAGAGGAAGGTGGGGAGAGTGCCACTCAAGACAGGTAGGGAGTATTTGGAAAGGGAACACTCTGCAGTCTTTTTCTTTTGATGGCATCTTTCTCTCTCTCTCTCTCTCTCTCTCTCTCTCTCTCTCTCTCTCTCTCTTATTTTTTGGTTGTTGTTTGTTTATCTATTTGCCTTGTTTGATGTGTTTATTCCATCTGAATTTTTGGCTTTGTTGTCTCTCTTTATGATATTCTTGAGTATTCCTTGAGTGCTAGTTTGGTGTATCTCTTTAATTTTTGTTTTTCATGGAATAGCCTTAATTCAACAACTATTTTGAAAGAAACTTTTGTAGGCTGTACTAGTCTTGTGTTGGAAATTATTTGCTTTTAAGGCTTGAAATACTTCACACCCTCCTGGCCTTTAATGTTTGTGTTGAGAAATATGCTGTAATTCTAATGGGCTTTCATTTATATGGACTTTTTGTTTTTTTCTAACAGCTTTTAAGATTCTGTCTTTTAGTTGGACATCTGGGATTTTGACTAAGCTGTGTTGTAGGGAGCTTCTTTTTTCATATAATTAGTTGGTATACTGTAAGCCTCACTTACCTGTGTGTCAAAAACATTCCTCATACTTGGAATGCTTTTTATTATGATTTCTGTAAACAGATTGTTTATTTTGCTGTTTTCCAGTTTCTCTGACTCGAGTTAGCCTTAGATTGGTCTTTTTATATCATCTAGTAGCTGTTGGGTAACTTTTTCTTGTTCTCTATTTTTGAAGCTTTGCTGAATAAATTGTTGTAGTTTTCCATTTTGACTCTATCTTAGAAACTTTGCCTTTACACTGGTCATTTCTGCAATTTGTGAGTTCTGTGCAATTTGCTGTTTCCTGAATTTCTATCTGACACCTTTTCATTGAATCTATATTTTTGTTAAATGTGTCATTCATGTTTTGAACTGTTTAGGTCAGTGCTTCCATTTTTTTCTTTGTCCAATGTCCTATCAGTTTGTATGATAATTCTGTGCACTTTTGGGTCATATCCTCTTTAAACATGCCAAATTTCTTTACTTCTTTAATCAATTCATAAAGCTCTGTTACCTAACACTTGCTTTCCTTTCCTTTGGTGCTGCCTGGATCTTTCTTGGGAGAGTTGGGAAACCTTGCAGGCCTTTTGTTGCCTTGTTTTGCCGTGTGTGTGTGTGTGTGTGTGTGTGTGTGTGTGTGTGTTTGGGTACTAGGGTTTGTTTGTGGCTTAATTTGTTCAAAGGTAGGGCTCATCCTTCAGCTATTTAAGTGAAATGGTTTGGACCCTGTCACTTTGTTATGAGAAGAAAATTATTTCATCAACAGACCCTATCATACATCACTTATGTATGTTAAACCTTACATTTACACTTTCACTCTTAATCAGTACGCTTTCCAGTCTATATTATATTGTTACTAGCACTTGCTCTGTAATACAGAAGAAGGGATGGGAAGAAGTGGAGGGATGGGTGAAATGCGTAAAAGTTAATAGGAGGAGAGGTAGATAGGAGAAATAATAATAGGTAAAAAAAATACACAGAGGTCAGTTTTTGTTGGAAGTCTTTCACAGTTAAAGGGTTAGTGTTGAGGGCTTTAGAAAAAAAGATACCTGTGGAGGCCGGGGGGAATGCAGGAGGAGGGAGGTATAAATGTGGACTTGAGGAGAGCTGCAAGGTCGTCAGAGTCTGTTGATGTATTTGTGCACCTGTGAGATAGAGAAGAGGCGGGAAACAAGGGCTAAGTAAAACAAGGGAGGGCAAAGAGAGTGGGATATAGTGGGCAGATGGTTAATGTGAGACAAGATAGAAAAGACAGAGCAGAATGTGGAGGGAAACTTGAAAAGAATTTAAAAAGTGGGCGAAACAAGCAAAGAAATTTAAAAAATACTATTGGTATAGAAACTAGAATTGAAGAAAAGGTAGGGAGTAGAAAAGAAAGAAATGGCAAAGCAAAAGCAAAAGAAACTCAGGAACTCAGATCAAGCGCTCAACAGGAGAAGGCACATAGAAGTTTCATGTGTCCACCATGGTAAGCCTGAGTGTCCTCATGATTCCCTTCTTGTGTTAGTTGTGGTCAGTCTTCATGCAGCCATTCCATTTCCCCCTTTCTGTGTGCTTTGGGTATGGTTAACTACAATCTTTTGTCTCTCTCCAACTACCCCATCACCTCAATAATGTGACAGGAAGAAGATGTAAATAATTTTTCTGACACAACTCTCCTTCGCTTTAGCCAGTGTCCTTTGCCTCTCAGTTGTCTTTGTGCTGAGCAAAGCTCTGTGTTCTTGCTTTAGATATTTTCCAACTATTTTGTCGCCAGCAATTCCCTGCCCTAGCCTGTCCCTTTGCATTCAAATCTTCAACTGACACTGTCTCAAGAATTCATCTTTCCAGCCAGAAAGCAGAATCTGATGGGGTTCCTGGGCTTGGTTTAGAGACTCTTTCCCCCAAGCGTGACAGTAGCCATTCAGGATTTCCTGCTGACTCAGGATTCCCTAGTCTTTGGGGAAGCAACAGGGAAGAGCTCCTTCTGGCCCAGCTTGTTCCCTGCCCTGTCTCCGGAGATGTGGCCCATGGTAGAGCCCTGCCAAGGCCAGTGGACTCAGGGGTGCTGTTCGCTGTGTTTATCCTCTCTGTCTGGGCAGGGCTTTCCTTGCCCAAGGTGAGCACTGGAGAGGATACCACAGGGATGCAGCTTTCCACAGTGTTGGGGTGAAGGGATGATGGGCAGAAGGAGTGAATATATGTGGTCTGTCCTAGTAGTCCAGCCTCTGCAGCCCTCATTCGTTCCCTTGGTTATTTGTATACTTTCGAAGGAGCTCCTCCTCAGAGGAGCAAGGGTGAGGGCACTGCTTCCTCTTTTCAATGATCCAGGTATTTGGTTTGATCTACATGTATCATCTTTCAGATTCATTTTCCATTTGAAGGTGTAGATACCTCCTCCACTTCAGAGTACCTGTATTTTCAGTTGTTGGTGTATAGTCAGTTTCTGTCTGGGGTGACAGATCCTGAGAACAAGGTGCCCGCGAATGAAAAGAAAAACAAGAGACAGTTATGGGATGGGGGCTTGCAGCCTGTAGGACCAAAGCCTCGAATACCATGTCCTGTAACGTTTTATTGGGATACTAACAAAAGCAGCAGGATCTTGATAATTTGCTCAGGCAGCCTGTTAAGTAGTTGGGATTACAGGCCTGCACGTAGTACTTAGTATTAAGTTTTTTTAAAATGAAAAAAATTTCAAACTTATAAAGATGGATTCAGTTTTTATGTACATTGTATGTTCCTGACTATTATAAAGTCTTTGAATATAGGGTCATTGTTATGGTTGATACATTGTGTCAACTTGGGGAGTCCAGAAGTTTGGCTGAGTGACTCTCAGCAGGAAGCCAGGGTGCTTGCTTTTATACATCCTGAGCCTGTGGAAGAGGAGGGCATGGAGATTGTGTGAGAGCTACATGCCCCCTGGGTGGGGGTAGGTGGTTTACAATGTAAGGGAGGAAAGAGGCTGCTTGCTGCCATTCCTCCCGTTTGCTCTTGTTGTTTTTGCTGTGTGCTGCTGCCATGAACATTTGCCCTCTGCCATGTGTCACTCTGCCTCTGAACCAGCCAAGTATGGACTGAAACCTCCACAAACTGTAAGCTAAATAAACCTTTCCTTCCTTCATTTTGGGCATTGGCTATTTTATCTCAGCAACGAGAGAAAAGTAACCAAGACAGATATTATATCTTATTCACCTGTTGTACTTATGCCCATGGTTATAGAAGTTGATCAGTGAATATTTGCAGGTTGACTAGTGAAGAAATGAATGCAAAAAAAGGAAAAAGTTGGAGAAGTTAGAGAAGAAAATGAAGATTTGTCTCAAAATGAGGGATTTGCTTCCTTGACAATTGGGAAAATAAATTATGAGAGAAAAGATATATATGAGTAAAAAGAAAATCAAATTTAGGATTTTGAGCTCTGTGATCTGATTGTTTCTGCCTTGAATGGATAGAAGCTGGATTATGGAATTTTTTGTTCTTAAGTGATTTGTATAATGATAGTACATATCCTTTTTTAAACGTATGATTACCAG
>PVLD010007052.1:15263-94826 GCA_004027595.1 Dinomys branickii
ACTCAGGTGGGGGCTGGGGATATAGCTCAGTGGAATAAGCGCTTGCCTAGCAAGCGCAGGGTCCTGAGTTCGATCCCCAGTACCGTAAAAAAAAAAAAAAAAAAAGGAATTGAACTCAGGGAGGCACTACACCCACTGAGCTATATCCCCAGCTTCTTCTAAAGGTATTCTTGATAAGTGTGTTTCTTAGATTAATTCATTCTTCTTTATAGAATCATAATTTAGAGACAGAAGGGACCTGATAGATTATCTGAATTCTTAATTTTTCTCATTAGCTCTTCAGACAACTGGAACCTAGGAGCCAAATTCTATTTTTTTCTATATGCTGAGCCCTGTGCTGTACTTCTTTGTATACTTTATTTCATTTAATTCTCACACAAAGCCCTTGAAGGGAATAATGTCATCTGCATTTTGTAGTTAAGGCAATTGAGAGAGAAAAGTGACATAACTTGTCGAGGTCCCAAGCCAGTGGTCTGAGGTGCAAGGACTCGGTCAAAGTGTCTGATTACACAGTCTGCATCTTAGCCACAAGAACGTAACCACTTCCCATAAGGCCAAGTTAGTTGTCCAGTTACTCAAAGTATTATTTGTGCTCTCAGTTTCATTTGTTTTCTGTTGTTCCACTATTTCAAGTGCATAAAACATTCTGCTTTTTTGTTGATTTTGAGGAGAGACAAAATTGAGGGACGCTGGGATGAGTTTGAAAGCACAGTTTTCTCTGTGCTTGTTCTCATTCTACAAACATTGTCATATATTTCTTTCTTTGATTCTTTCTTATCATTTATTGTTGTCTTTCTTTTACCCATTTATTACTCTTTATCCATTCATAATAGAAAAGTTCAAATACATACAAAGTGGGAAAAAAAGTATAACGAACCCAGCTTAAATGTTTAACTGTGTATCACTTATACCCTCCTGTTTTCATTTCCTCTCCTGTATTTGCCTCTACTATATTGAGGCAAATCTCAATTGTCATATTACTTAATCTATAAACTTTCAGTTTGTATCTGTAAATTCTGAGGATTCATTTTAAAAAAATAGGGCTGAGGGGGGAGTTTGGTGGTAGAAATGAGACCATGCCTAGCATGCATGAGGGTTCTGGGGTTTAATACCCCTAGAAACACACACACACACACACACACACACACACACACACACACACACGCCGCACATTCTTGCCTCAATACCATTATCACTTCTTTGGAAATGTAATAATATCTAGTTATTATTCAAATGTATTTATTAATTATTTCATAATTACAGTCTGGATCAAGATCCAGGTGAGTTTGTATTTCTCAGTCAATGAGTTAAACAGTTTGCAATTAAATATCTTTTCATTTGTAAGTTTCTCCATTTGGTGAATAAATTTGATCATTTATACTGTAGAGTTTCCCTGTTAAAACTTTGCTATCCAGGTCTCTTTTGTGTGTTGATTTGGTTCGGGTTGTTGTAGTGCTGGGGTGAATCCAGGGCCTTGCTCATGCTAAGCAAGCTGTTCCTCTGACGTATGTCCCCAGCCCTTTTTTATTCTGAGACGGAATCTACCTAAGTTGCTGCGCCAGTTGATCTTAGTTGTTAAGTTGACCAGATTAAGAGTCTCCTGGAGAGGTGACACGATCATAGGGAAGTGCTTGCATCCTTGAAAACCGTTGATGTCCATACGTGAATGTGCTGCTGCAAGGTGGGGGCCCAGCTGGGAGTGTTTACTGGGATCGTGCCTTTGGAGAGTCTGGTTTCTCTCTGGCTCTCCCCTGTGCTGCCTGCCTGAAGTGAGCTGAACAGGGTTCCTCCACCAGGGCTTTCTGCCATGTAGTCCCTGCCTTGCGTCCAGCTGAAGTGGACTAAGCCCTGCAAGCCTTAAGCCGAATAAACTCTTTTAGATTGCACATGTCAGGTACTGTGTCCCACCGACAGGAAAGCTGATGTAGACAGTTACCCATTGTGACCTTGAACTTGGGGCCCTCCTCCTGCCTCAGCCTCCTATGTAGTTGTGGTTACAGGCATATACCACTGTACCCAGCTCTCCAATATCATTTAATGTATCCGAATAATTTGTAGTTAGATTTAGAGCAGGGTTGTTCGGTACTACTTTCTAAAGTATTCTGTGTGTTAGCCTCTAGCCACTTGTGCCAAGTGAACACTTGAAATGTAACTAAGGCAATCAAGGAGTGACATTTTCACTTTATTTAATTTTAATTGATTTAAATTTAAATTTAAAAGCTACACATAAGTTGGCAGCTTCTACCTTATGAGACTGATCTAGAGATTTTATCAGAGTGAAGTAAGGTTTCATTTTGTTTTGTGTGTTAAGCAAGTCTTTCCCATAAAGGGTCTTGTATTGGTGATAATTGCCTAAATGCATTAGAGCTTGAAAAATGGTGATATTCTAAATCTTTTTGGAATTTTTAATTGTAGTTTATAGTTTTGGTTAAAAAAAATGGCTACCAAACAAGCTAATTGGAGATAAATCTTTTGCTGTTGTCCTTAGCATTCATGGGTTTTAATCTCATCTATTTATAGGTAACCATAAAGATCTGTTTGATATACATACTGATTTATAATTTACTGAGCCACCAGATTGTAATTGCATTAATTAAATTCTTTTACAGGACTGATTTATTTAGCCAGATGAGAACCTGGTCAGTTCTTCAGCATCTGTATTAAAAGATATCTTTGTTTCTATTTTATGGCATTTTATGGAGAGCTTATATTCCGTAATACTATTCACCAATTTCATCTTTACCAAGATTGAGGATATGACGTAGTTTACATAATTTACCCTTAAATTGTCATTAATTGACTAAAAGCAATATGTAGAACAGTCTGGATAAATTAAAGATTCTTTTCTTCTTTTGTCTTTCTGTCCAGCCCCAGCTTCCATAGATTGGTAGTCTTGTTTTTTCCATCTTTGGTTGATGGGAAAGATGTGATTGCTGTATTTGGACTTTCTTGATTATTTGCCAAACTAACTAACCTTCTAAGAAATGTTACCTCAGCATAATTTAGTTCCTTCTGAAGAGTTTCCATTTGTAACAGAAGTTGAAATGTACTGAGTATAACTAATAAAACTTGAGGATAATAAATTTTACCTCTTTTTAATTTCTTGTTTGGGAAAATATCACAATTTTTTTTTTTTTTTGGTCAAATAGATTTTCTCCTCAAAAAGTGAATCCCGACTGAAACATCTGTTACAAAGAGCCCCAGATTATTGCCCAGAAACAATGGTAAGTTTTACTTAAGTAGAGAAGCTTTTGTCTAAATGAAACCATCTAATGGGTTCTTTTTAGATTTTGCCAATTTTTAAAAATGTGTTTGTGATTTGTGGTCCATGTAAAATGTTAGATTTAACAATACACAGTATTTTTAAACAATCTTCCCACAAATTGCTAGATAGAATATTGTCATCTTTTTATCTATTTTAGGATATAGGGCAAAAAATAATCTTACATATAAATGTATTCCAATGTTTAGATTTTACTATAATATTTTATCTGGAATTTGGAATTTTATTATTGTGTTTTAACTAATTTTATGATCTGTATGTATTTTTATTTTGAAGAGTTGAATTTGAGATAAGAGAAAATGTATGGTATAATATTCCTAGCTCCATTTTCTGGCGTACTATACATATGTTGCTTGCCTATCAGAATCAAGTAAATTTTATTTTTGGTACGGGAAATTGAACTTAGGACCTTGCGTTTGCCAGGCAGGCACTGTTCCATTGAACTGCATCCCTCACAGAATCAAGTAATTTAACATGTTTCCGGGGCTTGGGCTGACCTTAGGGCTTGGGTGGTTGTGGGCCAGGCCATAAGCCTGGGCTTGCATGAAAGCTGTGGAAGGGAAAAAAATTGACAGCTAAACAGGTCTGACTGATGCATTTTGCTTAAGTCATTCTGTAGGATACTTTTGTCTCTGCTTGGAACTAGTATCCTGGGTAACCAGATTGGTCCTTAGTATATTTAGATGGGAAAATAGGAAACAAATAAACAATATTTTTGTGTCTCAGTTTTTAAATTTTTATTTTTCCTGAATGATGTGCATTTAACCTAGAACACTGACTTTATGGACCCAGCCATAACCAAATTACAGAACTGTATTTTAGAGATAAATTATCATCTGTAGAAACTGATTATCTACATAAGAGTTTTTTGGTGACTAAATTTCAGGTTGAAATTTGGAGTTGTATGAATTCATCTTTGCCAGGTAAGCAATAGCAATGTAATATTTTAATTTGAAAAACTTATTTTATGAATGTAAAATCTGTTGTTGTCCTACTAACTAATTTGTACTCTGGAATTTTTATTCTCTCCCCTTCCAACACTCAAGTTTTAAAGTATATAATTTATTCTTACTAAGTTCATTCCTTAACTTTGCACTCTTGTATCCATTTTATCCATTCTCCTGAATTTAGTCTTTGAAAGACCCCTGGGATCTGACTCCTAGATCTTATGTCTTTTTCTCAGTATTTACTCTTTGATTTTATTGACTTTTATTGACCTTCTTTATGACTTCACCTTGGCCTTAGGGTCTTATTCTCTCTTAGCTTTCTCCTCTTATCTGCCACGGAACTGTGGTTATTCCTGTGTGTGGAATTCTTCCCTTCTTTCCCTACCCTCACCCTCATCATCTCAGCCCTTTCAGAATGGTAATCTAATCAGCTGTCGAAGGGAACTCTCAAATCTGATTTGTTGTTTCTGACTTGTAGACATCTCTGCCTAGATTTCTTCATTGAGGTGGCATCCAAAGTGCAAATCCAGAATCAAACACGTAACTGCCCTTGGTGAGAATGACGCTAGACTGGAAACTTACAAGTTATCTTTGATTCTTTTTTCTTCTAGTTCTGTTGACTGTCCTCTGGCAAAATCGTGCATCTGTTGTATTAAATTTAAGATTGCTGTATTTACATCTTATGTCCATCTTCCCTGGCTCCTTCAGAAAGAATCCCTCAGAAAGTATCTGTTGGAATAAAACCCAAACTCCCTAGCCTGGCATTCATGGCCTTCTAGAATTAAACCTTATTTTCCAGTCATCCTTAAAGCCCATGCATTTTTTAAAAAGGAGCATACCTATATATGTCTGAATTCTAAAAAGTGCCACACTGTTCAGAGTTTGCATTTCAAACCAATTTGGCTGTTTGCCTTTCTGGAATTATCCAGTTCTTTGCCTCTTCTCCTAATAATCTTTTTACCTAGTGTCATGGAACACACACACACACACACACACACACACACACACACACACACAGAGTTCCTTCCTAACTATAATCTCCATAATGAAATGAGTCATATGTTTTACCTATTTCATAATTTTGTAGCCCACACAGCACAAAATAGAGTACGTTGTTAGTAGGGATTCAGTAAATGTAAAAGCTTGTTGAATAACATTTCCTAAGCATTTACTGAGTCCCCACTAGCACCATACTTTTTTGTGCTGTATGGGCTACAAAATTATGAAATAGATAAAAATATGACTCATACTGGATACATGGAAATAGCCATATATAGCATTATGTGTAATAGCTCAGACTTTATGATTTGTGGATTCTATTCACAATTCAAACACGTGAGAGATTCTGAATAGCAAGCAACAAAGATTCAGAGGAAACTACGAGGCAGTGGAGCCAGATAAAAGTATGTTGATCTTTGTATTCTTAAAATATAGAGGTAAAGAAGCTTATATACAATCTTTACTCAGTTTTTATAGCTGAAGTGGTTTGTATTCAATCAGCTTTGAGGACAATTTTGAGAAATTTGTATGTCTATAAACCATTGTTTTGTTTTCATTCATTTTGCTTTGTTTTTTAGTAGAATGTTTCTGTTTGTTATATTAAGTCCTAGCTCATTTAGAGAACTATATTATCTATTGCCTTGAGTTCTTGCCAGTTTTTCCAAACAGAAATAACAACGTAATGCAAGTGTGGATTTGCAGATCTGTGCATTACACAGAAGTAGCATAAAGCATTTTTAATAGAAAGCAAGGAATTTGCACATCCCTTCAAGCTTGTCTTTTCTCTCTTCGTGATTATTTCATCTCATTATAACTATGTCTTCTATCTCCTTATTTTATACTTGGAGTCATTTGTTGACACTGATAGCTACAGAAGGGATCTAAAAACATATTAAAAGGTTTTTTATGTATTATCTTTTGATTTTACGGTAATTTGGTTAAATCACTGCTGTGCATAAATTGAACTAAAATAGTACATAGTAATTTTGCTCTGTAATTAAATGTGCCCACCAAAGCAAGGTTTAGTTCACAAAAATTGTTCCTGCCTGTTTTTTAAGTATGTGGGGGTACTTTTCCAGGGTTATTTTGTTGATGGGGATCAGATGGACAGCCTTGCACACGCCAGGCAAGCACTCTACCCCTGAGCTGTGCCCCAGTTCCTAAGTATGTTCTAAAACAGGATCCTGGTTTTTATACTCTTCGTTTGTAATATTTTGAACAACAATATTTGTACTCCTTTTTTGTTTGCTTGTTAAGTTAAATCAGAAACTTGGTCTCTAATTCATAGTCTGAAAACGAGGGAGCAGCCTTTTTCATAAATGTTTTACTCTGTATGCCCCATACAGATACTAACCTATAGAAAAGCTCAAATTACTTAAAGAGATTTAAAGGGGACCAAAAAAAAAAAAAAGAGAGAGAAAGAGAAAAACAAAAAACCTGCTAAGTATGCTGTGGGGGACCAAGGGTGAGAGCACTGGGAGTAAGGGTGTGGAGAAGGTGTGAGTAATTTTGAGGCCCTGTTGTAACTACTTATGACCAAAATTCTGAACATTTTTAAGGTGTATTTAAGAAGTCTGATGGCTGGGTTGGCTTAGGCTGCTGTGAGCTGGCAATTGCTTTGGAGTGTCGACAGTCATGCAAGCAGGTAACAGCGGGCAGTGGGGCTTCTTAAGCTTGGATTTTAGACGGGCATATCTTGCCTCCTTTATAACTTTGGAGAGATGACCCACAGAAACCATAAATATAGCATTTCCTGCATAGATCATTTCCATTTAAATTGCTGCTTTTTCAGTTATGGCCACTGGATGTAAGAGCCTCAGCTATCTCTTGTATGCTTTCCTACCTTTCCCTCTCTCTGCCATTCAAAGAAAGAATTTTGTAAGAATCAAGACCTTTCATACTTCGTTCCATAGTCGTGCTGAGTCATTGCTGATGGACTCCCAAATGTTTAGATAAATGTTGGATGTGCTTGAGTGAGAGCAGCTGGCACAGTTACTCCATTTTCCTCTCCCCTTTCCCTGCAGCTTTCTCCTGAGCATATCTCCTATCCGCTCCTAAAGGGAGTGCGACTTTAACAGTGAGTTTGAGCTTCTCTTGTCTAGTCTGATTCTAGTTAGGCCCTGAGTTCCCCTTGCTGCATATATTCGTTGTGGTACCTGAGACTGTGAACACCAGCTTCCTAGCTTTCCACTTCAAGTAGCAGAAGTAGACTTAACTGAGAAACTAGTTGTTTAAATGACAATTGTTTAAATGGATCTAAAACCACAACAACTGAGAAGCCTTCTCTTAAATTTATTTTCTAGGGTCTGGTCTTTGGACAGGAGTATTGGAGACATAATACACAAACCAGTGTGTTAACAGCCTGAACAGCACTCTTTGAGCAGTACATGACCAAGCTATCTGCTGCAGTCACTATGCGCTGAGCTGTAGAAAATTTGAACTATAATAGGTCTAGTGAGACACGAAGCATTTGCGAGCCCATTCTGCTTCTTGCCTTCACATCCTCACCGGCCGGCTTGTTCTAAATCGCATGGCTTAGGTGATAGAACAGGAAGAGAGAAAACAAGGGACCCAGAGCCCGTGTCTCTGGAATTACAGCTTTAAGTGAAGGCTGATGTCATGTGAAAGAATAATCACCTATCAGCAGATTTGTTTTGGCTTGTTTTATTTAGAAGTATGTACTTGGTGTTTCTCTGACCATCAATTTCCTAACCTATTGAGGGGTATTTTCTTATAAACTTGTTAAGAAAATTCTATAAAAGTAACCATTGTTAAATGCCTGGCATAATGCTCATCCCTTCTTTAGTGACCCTCTCCATTATAAATAGCAGGAATTGGGCCAGTACATTGACTATAAAAGCTTTGAATGTGAAGGGTTAAAGAAAAAGCAAAATATAAGTGCCCTGGCAGAGCTTCACAAGAAAAGTTGCTGTGGCCAAACTTCACAAGAAAATTTGCTGGAACTGAATTTACTTCAAAAAAATAAGTCCTCTGATTTACATCACCTTCAAAGTCATCTAGTTTCCTAGATAACAAAAGAGCCATGTTATTATTATGCAAGATTAAAACCATGAAGGTTAGAGTGATGCTCTAGCATGTTGAACAGTTCCTATTGCTTGTTTTAAAGATATGTATGCAATTTGCTATATTTTAAGAACTTCTAAATATTTGACTATAAATAACTGATGAAATAAAGAGTATTATGCCAGCCATTAACATACTAATTTCTGTTCTTTTTTGTCCTGTGTCAACTAGCATGCATAATAAATTAATACAGAAATTTGTTGGCTTTTAGGCATCTTCAAAGAGTGATATCTCCAAAGTTTGCAGAAAAGAGTATGAGGTATGAATTTTATTTAACAAATTTGGATACACTATTCAGATGTTATCAGAATTGACAAAATCAGTTAAATTTTTAAAATGGATTCATTTTTTTTACCCAAATCTATTTTATCTTGCAAACAATTTAACCTTGACAAAAATGTCATTTCCATTGTTTAATAATATTATAACTTTATTTTTGTTGAACCCAAGTATTCATTTTTTAAGTGCCTAGATCTCATATACGAAGGTTTTGAAATGTTTTCATAACAAAATAACTGGTACTCTGGATTGGGTAATAGTTTTTCTCAGGTCCTGTATCCTCTTTTGCCCCTTTTCCTATCTCTTAACCCACCATGGTATCCATTTTTAAAAAATTATTTCTATCATGAAGAAATGTAAACCAACAAACAGAATCACACTGTCAGTCTGAGTGGCTTCACACTTCACAGACATCCTGTATTTGGGGGAAAAAATACTGAGTTACAAAGGCTGCATTAAATCTGAAACTCTTGTCTCCAAAATGGGATTTCAAGCACTGTGGTTTCTAGATTTGGGAGATATTAAAGCAAGAGTAGTGGAGGGGGCGGGGAAGAATACACCACACATGTGTGTGCAGGTGATTGTCTGGATGTGGAAGGGCTTCTTTGGGAGCCACTTTGTGTATTTTCTAGAACCTGTTGCTAAATGAGACAATTTTATTGTTTTTCGTAGTGTAAGGCCAATGCCACGTAATTAAGGAGACTTGAGTGCACATGCCTTGTTCATCATTTTTATAACTGAACATCAGGATTTTTATTGCTTTTAATGGTCTGTGTTCTCTAGGAGAAGAAAGAGTAACTCTCATAACTGCTTTTAGATTATAGTTCTAATTTTTTTCTTTTCTCAAAGCCTATAATTATCTCTTAACATTTTCAACTAGAGAGTCTTATATATCTTTTGTCCCTTTGTCATATTTGCTAAGTTATATTTGTTCCTCTGATGCAAATTTCCAAATTAACTGCAGCTCTCCTTGGTACTTATTGAAAGGAACCTTGTTACAAAGAAATAAAAGACCCATCCTTCCCTCCTTCCTCTCTTCCTTTTTTCTTTTTTCTCTCCTTTTTCTTTCTTTCTCTCTTTCTCTCTTTCTCTCTTTCTCTCTCTTTCTTTTTCTCTCCTCTCCTTCTCTCTCTCTCTCTCTCTCTCTCTCTCTCTCTCTCTCTCTCTCTCTCTCTCTCTCTCTCTCCTTTTCTTTCTTTCCCCTTATCTTTCTACCTTTCAAGTGACCTGTTTTGGTTTCTCTTGAACAAAGCGGCTAACTAATAACTCCTTCTTTTCTCCTGCGTGATGCCTGACACTGCCCGTCCCCTGTAGCCTGTCCTCCTGTCCTCCACTGTTCAGTGTGCTTCCTTCTCTTCTGTGGATTTCTGCATTGCCCTAGGAAGTCTGGCAGTTTGTGTTGATGAAGGACGGGACAGGAAAGGTAAGAGAGAAAAACACTGTCCTATGATAGAAATCCTAGGAACAGTCTGATTTTCCCAGCCTATCTGCTCTTATTTACCTAGAATTAAGCAACCATTAAAGAGTTTACATAACAAGAGCATTCTTTATTTTTATATTAAAAGCTGACCACTCTGGGAGGCTGAGGCAGACGGATTGCAGGTTGTTTGAGCCCAGCCATATGTGGACAACTTAGTGGCTTAGGGCAACTTTATCTCAAAATAAATAATAAAAAAGGACTGGTGATGAAGCCCAGTGCAAAGGCTCCCCAGTACTGAAAAAAACAAAAACAAAATTGTCCCCACAAATTATTCAGAGTAATTCAATACTTCAGTTCATTTCTTACAGTCTATGTTATTTAGAAATAAAAAGAGAGACAAGAGCACTTTAATACAAGAAGAGGATTCTACATTATAAACCCCAAGTAACTGTGTCTGTCATGATTGAAGTCTAGTCTAGAAATAGTGGATTTTTATAAGTTGTGTAAATTTGATGTGATACAGCCTACTTTAATGCGGAACAATGTCAGAATAATGTATAAACCTGGGCTTTTAGTATCTCCTGGAATGGTCCTGTGGGTGAACTTCTAGATGATGAAGCCATTACTGCTGCCATTATTTCCAGGTGTTGCGGCCATTACAACTTTAGGAATAGCATTTACCCTGAAGGGTGATTTTGTGTAGTTTGATTAGCAATGTGGGGACTGGGTGATTATATTTGGAAGAACTGATTATTCTTACTGGGAAATGGCTGTGAGTTCCTTTTGAGGGAATTTTCTAAGAAATTTGTTTAAATGAATAAAGTTTTAAAACTTCAATGGTGTTTAAGATTTGGTTTTGTTCTAACCTAAGATAAGTCAGTTAAGTGTAAAGCATTGTTCTGGTTTTATGGAGTCTAGTGTCGTTATGTGAATCAACAGTTTTTATTGAATAGTAAGGGATAGGGCTGGGGATTTAGCTCAGTGGCACAAGTGCCTGCATGGCAAGTGCATCGTTCTGAGTTCGAGTCCCAGTACCAAAAAAAAAAAGTGAATACTAAGGGGTAATTTTATATATTAGAGCAGAAACTTTAGAGTAAGAGTTAGATTAGAATTCTGGTTAAGCAACTTAAAATCCCTTAGCTTCAAATATTAAAGAATTATATCTAATTGAATAAAATTAATTAAAATATGTACTGCCCACACAAAGACTCAGGGAAATTAAAAGCAGAGCAAGTGTGTTGGGACTTATCAGGAAAAACTTTGCAAAAGAGAGAGGGCCGAAAAGATTGCTGTGATTTAGTTAAGGAGGTTGTGGATCAGAGGCACATAGGCAGAACTACTCATGGCTTATGCAGAAGGTAAAAAACAAGATAGACCTCCTTTGGGCTGAGAATCTGAGGTTGAATAGGTAAAGTAGAGCTAGATACTACAATGTTGACATTTTGGAGCTCAACCTATTATTAAATGATGACAAAGATTTTTGTAAAGAAGCCTAATATAACAAAGCCAGTATTTTAGAAAGCTTTAAGTCTTAGCTGTATGGAAGCTGTTTTAGACATTCCAAATCCTTCGTAGAAGCTTAGCTAAAAAGACCCAGAACTAGGATTATGGCAATAGAGTTTGCATTCAAAAATAAATCAAGAGATTTGAAGGCAGAATCTGTCAACAGGGTTTGTTATGATGGATTAACTATAATGGATGGTATTTGAGGAGATAGAATAATTCTTTGAAGCTTATTATCCTGTGCTTGAAGGCACAATATTGTACAGAGAGCTTTTTTTTCCCCTGAAAATAGGGGCTGACTCGATAGCTATACCAATCCTCCAGGTAAAAGTAATTTTAAATGACAGCTTAATATCCTGAAAAGGAAATATGGGATGCCCAGCCCCAAAACTCAAATGAAGCCAGAACAGTGGCACAAACCTATAACTCCAACTAATGGGGAGGCTGAGGTAGAAGAACTGCAAGTTCAAGCCCAACTCAGGCAACTTAGCAAAACCCTATCTGAAAATTGAAAACTAAAATAAAACAGTTGGGAAGAACCAACAGCCCAGGGTTCAACCACAAGTATGAGAATGAGGAGTCTGGGGGAGGGCACATAAGTGAAGACAGGAATCCAGAGAAGTAAAGGCACTAAAGAAGATATTAGCTTTCAGGACATTTGCTGAATCAGTGTTCACAGCTTTATAGCTTTATGGATGTCAGAAGTCCCTTCCATTCCCACCAGTAAGTTTGAAATCCCAAAGTATACTCATCTGCTCTGCTATAAGGAAAATTGTTTCACTCAAACCTTAATGTTTGGTTCATTCAAACCTTCCTTTAAAAAACTGCTAACTATATATAAGCTGGTGTTCACTTGAGTTTGTGGCCCAAGTCATACTATTTTTTAAAACCTCATACTGAGAATTTACTTAAAGTGGCTCTAAAATGGTAGTGTCTCTTCAGTGCCTAGGACAAGCTAACACAGATCCTCTGTAGAAGAGCTAATTATTATTTCATAGTCCTTGGGATTTCTCCAGAAAATGTTCTAAGGATAATAAGCAATTACAATAAATATATCACAAAATGCATCAGCAGAAAAAAAAAGACTCATCAAACAAGAGTAATCAGAAACAGTGATGAATAGAATCAGACATGAAGACACTCTAGATACAGATCAGGTGCAGACCAGAAAATGTTTAAGAAATAAAAATAGTCTTGAAAATATGAAAAACAAGTTTTAAAACAGATTTCCAGAAAAGTGGAATTGAAATAAAAGCACAGTGGATGAATGTTGTGCTTGATTATATCAGTGAACTGGAAGCTAGAACTAGAAAAATTACATAGAAAAACAGTGCAAAGGGACCTGAGGCTAAAGGAGAAGAGAAACGGTAGTGAGAAGGTATTCTAATTGAAGTACTAGAAGAAAAAGTATGGGCGGAGGCATCATTTAAAGAAACCCAACAAGCCTCCAAGCAGTTAAAAGAAAAACTTTACAAATTATAAACACACGTGGCTATATTAGTTAGAATTCTCAAAAGGAATAGAAAATATAATTATGCAAAGAGATTTATTAGGTAGCTTAAGGGATCAGAGGTGGAAGACTCCACAGTGGTCATCTGTAGGATCAGAATGAAAAACCCACTGTGGCGTCAACATACTGAAGACCCCAAGGATTCAGCAGCTCTCAGTGTAAGAAGAGGGAAGCTGCAGAACAGGAGAGATGAAGGGTGCAGGTCTGCATCGGAAGACTGAGGGAACTGGGAGCTACTGTCCAGAGGTGACAGTAGAGGCTAGAGCTCTTCCTAGACAGAGACACTTCCTTCTTTTCCCTTTTGTCTAGTCCAGCCTACAAGCCTATTGGTTGGTGCCGCCTACATCTTGGGTGAATCTTCCCTCAGTTTGCTGACCTACCTGTCAATCATCCACAGACATGAAGAGCTGTGCTAATTTGCTAGACATTCCTTAATCCTTTCAAGTTGACAGACATATCATGATTAATGGTTGCAGTAGCCAAAAATCTTGAAAACAGTCAGACAAAAAGGCATTCCCTTTAAGAGACCAATAGCTGATTTCCCAATAGCAGGAGAAGAAGCCAGAAGACAGCATAATGATACCTACATAGCTCTGAAAGAAAATAACTGTTGGTCTAGAATTCTGTATCTACCAAAAATATTTGTCAAGAGGACAATAGTAAGATATTTCTAGACAACAAAAACAGAATTGTCATCAGTAGACCTTTTCTAGAAATTTTCCTCTGAAGGAAGCTCTGAAAGATCCACTTCAAATAAAAAATTATTTGAAATGCAAAAGGGAATGTAAAAATAGAAAGTGTATAAATTAAAGCACACAGATTATATAAAACAGTAGTAATGAATTATTGCATTTTTAAAAAATAGCAACAATAGTATGTGCACTGGGAAGGTGCTAAATAAGAAACATACTGCATTTTAGGTCTCTTTAATGTAAAGACCACATCTCAGAGGTGATTAGGAATACAAGATTAAAGATAACAGATCTTATTTTTACACTCATGGTCAATCTTGAAGTAACTCTTGAGCCTCCTAAGTAAATAAAAACTCTATGGAATACAGAGAATTGGATTTTTTTTGGGTTGTCAAGATCACTGTTTTTGGTGTGTGTAGTGGAGGGCATTGAACCCAAGGCCTTCATATGGAGTTACTTTCCCAGCCCTTTGGGACTCAAATTTGTTATCCTCCCAGAATGTTGGGAATACAGGAGTGCACCACCATACCTGGGCAAGATTGCTTCTTTAAGGAACTGAAAGGTAGAGTAAGACTCTGACACTGACATTTCATACCAGTGCCAAGAGCAGAATGAGAAGTTACCAAAAGGAGGTAACCCTACCAATAGAAATATTCAAGAAACAGCTTACTGGTTTTTACGTTTTGGAGTTGATTTCAGCAATGGACAAGAAATTTTGCTAATGACCTCTCTTCCAAATCTATAGTTCTCTTATTTTGACTAAGAACCAAGAAAGAATATTTCCTTTAGTAATTAAGAATTACTAGTGATTGGGAGTCACCAGCTTTGGTCTGTAAAAGCTACCAAAATCAACCACTAGTCTGATAATTCCTTTGTAAACACATTCAAGTATCACGGACATGCTCATTTTCCCACGCATCGACCTTAGCTCATCTAAGAGTATTGGTTAGGCAGCATGGAATTCATGAATGTGCTTTGCTCAAACCTGAGATCGTATTCAAAACATTGAACAGCTGGAATGAAATAGACAGCAACGATCAGCACAGATGCTGGCTGCAAATCACAGGTATAACTGTTAGCGCACACTGACTGGTTATGGCTATGTTTTCCATGTGGTGTGAGACAAGGTATAGATTCTTTTTGCATAGCATTGTCCACACCTTAGCTGTGCCCCTTTCTTCTGACCATCAAGATGGTGGTTTTCTTTCTGTTTTTTTCTTTTTCAATTATTGATAGTTTCTTTCTTGGGATATCAGAATGAACACCATTAAAATTGCATGAGGCTAGTGAATTTCCAGAGACCTGACAATTGGCTGTAAAGTGATAAGATAAACTTTTCATTTACAATTCATAAATCTATTTCATTCCTTTCATATCAGACATCACCTGTCACTCTCTTAATGTGATGACTATAACTACGAATACTTTCCAGTTGCTGGATGATCTATTAAAATATAGCACTATAAATTTGCCATCAGACTTCTCTGAGTTTTTAATTACATTCTTTTCAGAAATATTTTTATTTCTCTTATTTCTTGGCTTCCTTCAGTCTAATTATGTGCTGTTACTTCATTAAGAAAGGTGAAAAATTAAGAAGGAAAAACGGTAGGAGGTATTTCTGTGAGAACATTTTGTTTTATCTTAAAGCAGTTATGTTTTAAAATAGTTGCTAATACAGGTAAGATATTGTTCTACTAGTAGTGTCTGGTTCATAGAGAAGGCTAAGATAAAACTGAGCTGGGTGTGGTGGAAGACACTTGTAACTGCACACTTAGGAGGCTAAGGCAGGAGAAAGGAGGATCACAGATTCAGGACCAGCCTGGGCTACATAGTGAGTTTAAAGCCTGCCTCAATTATATAGCAAGACCCTGTCTCAAAAACGAAACAAAATGAAAAAAGAAAAAAGAATCTCTGAAGATGTTTCTAAGAGCCTTTCAGAACCACAAAAGCGAACCACTCAGCCTTGTGTGTCTGGGCACAGGTTGTCGTTGCTGCCTGCCATAGTTGTGCAAGTGTGAGTTGCATTTTATTTTTCAGATATTCACATGGTTTAAAATTCAAAATGATATATATCCCTTTTCCACCTGTGCCAAAGCCGCCACATTCCTAAAGTTACCAGAGATAGCCGTTTTCTGCCTCTCCTTCCTGTCAGTGGTAGATCACCACACACATTGTTCTGCTTTTGGAGTCCAGTATTTGGCATATACTTACGTATGCCTACTCAGACTGTCAGAATATGGAAAATAGGAGAATGAATGGACAGCTTTGTAAATGGTAAAATACTATACATATGTTCCATATCAGAGTAGATGTGAGCCGTTACCTGCAGCTGATGAGCTCCAAAAAGAGCGAAACCTATTAGGTCCTGCAGTACTGGCTTAAGATAGTATAAAATCTTTTTTTTTTAAGATAGTATAAAATCTTAATTATATTCCACTTGTATGTTTTTGGTCAGACTTGTAGTTTGTGAGTGAGAGTAACTCCTACTTAGTACCTTTGCTGCTAGCGTATTTTCTTTTCAGTTCATTCTTTGAAGTTACCTAAATGAGATCAACCCCAAAGGGAAATCTGGTTAAATCAGTACAGATTGTGGTCTGGTCTAATCTTAAATGCTCGGGTTTTCTCACTAGACAGTCTTAGACTATTCCCATAGTCTTTTCTTTTGCAGGGGGCAGGGTTCGCTATCTAGTGCTAAGGATCTAATCTTATACCAAACACTCCACCATGAAGCTGCATCTGCGTGCTAGCTCCAGTAGCTTTAAATTGCTTCTATGTCAGGTGAATCAAGATTGATTGATTTCAAATCAACCAAATTAATTATTTCCCTACATCCTGTCCCTCCTCTGGGCTCTGCCTTTCCTCTATATAACAGCATACACGAGTGTGCGCACATGCGCGCGCGCGCACACACACACACACACACACACACACACACACACCATTAACAGAAACCATTTTATATACTTTTGGTTGTACCAGTGTAGTGCTAGAAATCACTAAAAACATAAGAGATGCTATGCATTCTTTCTTCTTTCTCATCATTTTCCACAAATTACTGGCCATTAAGCCCTAAAGATTTGCCTCCTAAATAATCTTCAATCAATCTTCTTTCCAGACCCTCAGTTATTGCCTTGGTTCAGGCCTTTGCACTACTTACTACACTGCTACAATGGCTGCCACACCAGCTTGCATATGTCTAATTTCTCCTCTTAACTATTCCTACCACTTTCTTCCAGAGTGACCTCCGTGAAGACTGATTTGACTTTGTTGGTCCCCTGCCTGAAGCGTTTTAGCAGCCCCTGTAGACTGTAACTCATGCTCCTGGGCCTGGATACCGAGCTCTCCTCAGTGCAGTTGCTGATGTTCCCCTCCCTTACACTTACGCAGCATATTACCTGTAATGTCCCAGGTTGACTGTGTGGTTTTGTTAGTTGTAGCGTTCAAGCTGTTTGTCCTACCTGTCCTACCTGTCCAAATCCATCCTCCTATACCCTCATCCAATACTATACTGTAGCTGGCTCTTACCAGTTAGGAAAAATTTGTTAAATACTTAGAATTCTTCAGGCTTGTTTATAACTTGAAGTCAGCCATGGGTGGGGGTATTTATATCATGCACATAAGCAAACACTACGAATCAGAACTTTCTCCCTCTTCTGAGCCACTCCATTCCCTCCAGGAAAGCCACTTTCAACACATCACTACCCCTATTCTCTAGGCAACCTTCACCTCAAATTCTAGCGTGGAAACCTCTTTGAGACCTGCCCTGCCCACCCCTCATCTCTCTTTGTCATAGCATTTGTCACCCTCTAGTGCAGTGGTGGCAGACCGACGGCACATGTGCCACAGCAGACTGTGTCACTGAAAGCCCCACCATCACTACTCTAGTGTGACTGTGTTTACACGTCTCTTTTTAATAGTAAACTCTGAGTTCCTAGAGGAGAGTCCCTGTGTTTGTCTGCATGTTTCATTCGCTCACTCAGCATTTGTTGAACTGATACACACTGAACTGATAATATGCATCAGGCACTGTGCTCAGAGTACAGAGGTGAAAGAGGTTAGCCATTCTGTATAAGAAACTCCTAGCCTAGACCCCCGATGGTGAATCTTTTAGAGCTTTCAATGCTACAAACAGCCTGCTGCATGCCATAGTTTCCCCACCATTGGTCTAGTCCATAGGAAGAGAGAAATTCAAATCGACCATTATAGTACAGTGAACTAAGAACATTGCTGTAAGTCTGTACAAGACATATTCAGACCTAGAGAAAGAAGCCCTGCCCAAGGTAGTGGGGAAATCTTCACAGAGCAGATAAGACTTAAAGGCTGAGCAAAAAGTTGTCTGTAACTAGATAGTACTTTTGCAAAAAGAATTTTTTATAGGGCTTTTTTCCACTCTGAACAACTGAATTTATACAAGGTTAGTTTTATGTGAAAACCTTGTATAAATGTCTCTAAATTAGATTTTCTTTGAATGAGTACTGAATATGCATACTGAGTGTTGTATTTGTTATCACAGTAGTGTTGTATATCAAACTATCCCAAACCTCTATGGCTCACAGGAGTAACAGTTTATTATTTCTGCAGAATCTAAGGGCTAGCTAGGCAGTTCTGGTCTGGCCAACTTTTGTCAGTTCCCGCTGGACTCACTCACGTATCTGTAATCAGCTGGCGGGGCAGCCTGGTTTAGGGTGCCGCTGGCTGACTCTCAGTTCTGAGAGAGTTGTGTCTCCCTTGTCCCCCTAGGAGGCTAGTCCAAGCCAGGAAGTAGATACATGCAAATGAGTATTATAGCCTCTGCTTGTTTCACACCTACTAATGTCCCCTAAACCAAACAAATCACACAGCAAATCCAAATTTAATGTGTTAGAAGTAGGTACAAAAGACATGTGGACAATTTGGGAGCATGCCAAGCACATACTCCATGTAGGCTTTTAGCCCTTGTGCTACTCTGGAGTGAATGCTTACAGCTGATTGAGTGTTCTGTGGTGATAATGGGAAAACTTCTCTGAGCAGTCTAGGCCTGTTAGCCTCATTTCAGTTTTGGATGGTCATTTTTATGCAACTATTGAAATGACATTTTAGGAGGTGGAAAAAATTAAAGAATCACTTGTTCATTGGTATGTAGGACATGATAGTAAGCTTCTTCAGCTATTTTAGCCACCCATCCTTTTTCAGGAGTTGTTCTGTTTTGTTTTGTTTTTGAGACAGGGTGTCACTATGCAGCCCAGTCTAGCCTTGAACTTGCAGCAATCTTCCTACCTCAGCCTCCCAAGTACTGGGATTACAGGTGTGTGACACCATACCTGGCCCAGCTGTGCTTTTTGATAGTCATATTGTCCACAAGGAAGAAACACCTGGTAGAGGTTTAAAGGTCTATTATTTAACTTCTGCAGTTTAGCATTTGATAGACTGAATTGCTTATATGAAATGCAAAACTTCAAAGTGAGGAAAATTTTAAACCATTTGTGCAAAGCAAAGAGATTCTTATTTACTGAGATCTAGGGACAGAGCAGCGCCTTTACCTTTAACTAGTACCAAGTTAATTAGGAAGCACTAGGCATAGAAAACATTAAGTAGCAATTCATAAGCTGGGTATGGTAGCAGACCGTGGGAGATGGGAGGCTTCGGCAGGAGGACTGCAAACTCAGGTGCAGCCCGGAGAACTTACTGATTTAGCAAGATCCTGTCTTAAAAAAGAAAGAAAGAAAGAAAAAGGTTCTGAGGATGTAAGCTCAGCGCAGAGGCCCTAGATTCAATCCTCAGTGCTGAAAAAAATAAATTGCTTTTTGACAAAGGCCTCGCTATGTAGTTCAGGCCAGCCTTGAACTCACTATGTAGCCCAGGCTGGCCTCAAACTATGGAAATCCTCCTGCCTCAGCTGCCCAAGTCTGGGATTATAGGTGTGCGCCATCACACTCAGCTTCAGACCCTTAATTTTCACAAGATTCATGTGGTCGGTGTTGTCATCATCGTCACTTTGGGGAGAATGAGAGTGGGAACTGGAGTGGTCACTCATGGAAGGACAGTGAACAGAAGGAGAACTGAAGCAAGTGGACAAACGGAGAAGTGTCATAAAGGCGTGACTGAGCTGGACTGGGAGTGAAAGTGAACCTGTAAACCAAGTTGTGGAGTAGAAGCTGGACCAACAGAATCTCTCCCAGGTGTGCCCATAGGGTGTTTCCCTAGAAGGAAGGTCAGGGTGGTGAGTTCGCTCACGTTGATTTCTCTCTCTCTCTCTCTGTCTCTCTCTGTCTCTCTCTCTCTCTCTTGTTCTGGGACTCAAACTCAGGACCTTGCACTGGCCAGGCAGGCACTGTACTGCTGGCTATATCCCTGGCGCCCCCTTGCTTACTTTAATACCTGGCTCCCTCTGGGTAGTGAAAGCTTTGGGATTGTACTTTCTTTTGGGGTCCCGTCATCCTCCAGCATGCTGACATGTCTTTGGGTCTTTGAAGTATAATCCATCCTCACCTGGATACCACTGTAGTTTTAACCTGTGCAAATAAGGTGACTGGGGGTGATAAGCAGGTCAAAAGAGGCTCCAAACGAATGAATGTAAACCCTCAGTTACTTCCTGCTTTTGCCACCAGATGGCACTCAGATATGCGAAAGACTTAAAACGACTAAACAACCTCAGGGTTGATTTAGTAAAGGAATAGTTAATGCAATAGGCCTGGTGACACAGGCCTGTAATCCCAGCACTCAGGAGGCAGAGGCAGGAGGATTGCAGCAAGTTCTGAGTTTGAGGCCAGCCTGGGCTACACAGTGAATTCAAGACCAGCCTAAATTACAGAGCAAGACCTTGTCTAAAAATAAAAAAAAAGGAAACAAAGTTACTGCTGTAACTCATTATATATAAATCATCACAGCTACAAACTCATTAAGCTGTAACTGTATATACATATATTTTAAACCCTGTCAACTAATCAACAGTAGTTTAAACAGTGAAAAAGTAGAGTTTCTTATAGTAAATTTAGGAATTTTTCATCAAAGCAGGAAATATCAGTCTGTAAAATCAAGACAAGTCAAATCATGGTGGGCATAACAGAGCAATGAGTAACTCATCAATTGTCAGTATACTAGTATGAATGTTCTTTTAAAACTTAAAATGGGTAAAGATGTAAAAATGGTCTTTATTATGTGTGTGGTTTTTTTTTTCTTGTGGTACTGGGGATCGAACTCAGGACCCTGCGCTTGCTAGGCAGGCGCTTATTCCACTGAGCTATATCCCCAGCTCCAAAATGGTCTTTATTAACACTGAAGGTACTGTCAACTAAAAATATAAAAACTTTTTAGTTGAACAACTTGAGCTACACTTGTGCATGGAAAGTTTATCAGTAAACATTAAAATAAATGAGAGATGCTTAGGGGACACCTCTGAACTCTGGATGCAACACCAAAGGAAGCAGCTGACGACTTTCTGCAAAGGGACAGATAGCAAATATTTGTATGCCTGCAGATTATATAATCTGTATCTACTAGACTGTGTTATAGTGTGTATAGTGTGAAGTAGATGTACATGAACAAGTGGGTATGGCAGTATTTCAATAAAGTTTTATTTACAAGAACAGGTGTTAGGCAAGATTTGGCTTATGTGCCACAGTTTTATCAACCCCTGATTATGAGTGGATGCAGGATTCCATAGATATTTCCCCTTAGTCTCTGACTGACCACATAAGGGAGTTGGGTTAGATGATCTCTCCTATTTCTCAGATTTTGTTTTCTTTAATATCTCTCCTAAGCTAAGTGATCCAGCAGTGAGTGACTTTTTTTTTTCTGTTTGTAAGTTCAACTTTTTAAGAATACAGCTTGAATAAATTTGTAAGTCTGTAGGGCAGAGGTTCTTAGACTTAGTGCTGTTGACATTTTGGTCTGAATACTCCTTTGTCTGGGGGGCTAGGGGGAGCTGTTGTGTATATTATAGGATGATAATCACAAAAATGCTACAGTTTGTATAACCAACAGTGTCTCTAGGTATTGCCAAATGACCCCTGGAAAGCAGATTCACTCATGGTTGAGAGCCACTGCTCTAGGGACTTTCAGAATGTCTAGAAGAATCACAAAAATGCAAATCAGGCCATGCACCCCAGGACAGCCAGTAAAATAACAAACATACTCTTTCAGGCACAAAGTCAAAAAAGTTAAAAATGAAGAACAGCTAGATTCTCAGAATGAGAAGGTCATTTAGAATCGCATTCATCTGTTCAGAGGGAGAGAGCCGGTAGGAGGGTTGTTGTTTAGCATGAATTCAGATGAGTTATAAATGTTTCTGGTCTAGTGAATCCTAGTAGGAGCTACTTATAAATGGGCAGCTGAAAAATCAAACTAAAAGAAGGAAACATGGGTGAATAGTGTTATTTAACATCGATCTTATTTATATTTTTACTTCTATTGTTTGAGACCTCCAGCAGAAAGTTCAGTCTAGATGAGTTCATTAGTCTATTTAGGAGGCTCAGAGGTTTTTAGTTTTTTTTTTAATTTTGTTTTGCTTTCAGTGGATAAATTACATGCAGCTTATTTCTACAGTGGACTATTACTTAGTGAAGAAAATGAATTCAGGAAGCTCTTCCAGCTACGTAGATGGATCTTTGAAGTTAGGTTTTCAGTGTTATTAAAATTGGTCCTTTAAAGTACAGATCTCTTAGCTGTTATAGGATTGAGCTACAATTAAAAGCCAAAATCATCTTGAGTCAACTAAAATAAATATGCATTTGATTTCCATACATCTTTTTATGCCTATATTATCTGTTTTAAAAACCCACCCTCTTTTAATTATTAATGGTATTAATTATTAATAGCTGAAAAACCTTGAATATCCAGGTGGCTTTGGACAAAGGCTTTTTTCATTTTCAAATTGTTTTCCTTCTTATTTTCCTTCTAGTGACTTTAATATAGGGTGATGTAGTAATCTGATTTCAGAAACTAACTCTAGTCTCAGGTTGTGCCTTTGACTTGTTCTGTGATCAGGGTGGTTCTCTTTGCCCTGTTGGGGAAATGGTGTCTTCATTTGTAAAGTGGTAGGGAGATCCCCAAACTCTGGTCTCAGGAAGCCTGAAAAAGAACCATATTTGAAGCTTTGTTTGAACTTTAGGTTTCTGAGTCCCAAGCCTAGATTCTGACACTTTTTAGTCTAGGAAGGCTGGGAAGGTCAGGTGACTCCAACGCACAGCCATGTTTAGAACCATTAAAGATGAACTCTGAGGTCCTTTCAGCTCTAAAATGCAGTGATTGTGTGTATGTATGTATATGATATATATATAATTTCATTAATGTCCTTGATTAGAATGCTTTCTGGAAACTGTTTTATATCTTAAATGATGGAGCATATAAACATTGTAACACACACACACTCACATTGATGAAGCTTACATACATTTGGTTTGTGATAAGATGGTAAGCTTATATTCATAATAATCATCATGATCCCCAATATGCATTAGAAGATATTTTCCCTTTTTGCTGGTCATTTTGTAGCTTCTGTGTTTTTAGCCTTCAACTTAGAGAAAAATTACTGTTTGATATCCTGATTTCCATGTAACCATAAAATGGAATAAAATTAGAAATTTTATCTGGTTGTTAATTTCTGTTTATTTGTTTTTTCTTTAATTTGCAGAATGCTCTTTTCAGTTGCATTAGCAGAAATGAAAGTAAGTACATTGTTGGCGATTGTACAAAGAGCAACACAGTTTACAGAAGTTGATTAGCTGTTACAAATACTGCCAAGATCTGGCATTGTAACCTAGGCTGTTAATAAGCCATCTGAATGAATGTGCAAAGCAGGATTCAGCTGAGCTCTTTCCTCTGGGGTGTTCAAGTCATTCGTGTATTATTACAGTTCCTACTTCTAGTTGCAGATTTACAGAGCAGACACAAGAGCTAGATGTGCTAGAGGAAGATACTGACACACTAACATGAGGACCACTTTCAGAGATTAAGCACATTATATAATGTACACTTGCCAAGGGCTGCCACACAGTTTGTTTAAAAGACATTTATTGAGCATTTGCTTGTTGTGAGGCAGACCCACAGCTATGGGGAACATGACCTGTACTCTCAAGAACTCCAGGACATGGAAGATTATAAGGTGGCACACTGCAACCTTTTAGAAGAAGGAGGGATCACTTCCTGCAAGGGTGTGGAGAGGTGACTTCCTGCAGTTGGTGGCTCAGCTGAGCCTTGAAGGGCAGACTGTAAGTGAATGGTGGAGATTGGAGGAGGGGCACTCCAGGTGAAAGGAGTAGTGAGTGCATTTAGAGATGGGAAAATACAGCCAAGGAACAAATAGTTGTTTAAATTAGTTTGGCAGGAGGCTTATCTTGAAGTACAATAAACATTAGCTATCTATACTTTATCTTTTAACCTAAGTGAGACATAGTTCAAGATTTTCAGACAGTCTCTGGTAAGTAGTCTTATGTCCTGCTACACCAGTGAGGAAGCCATCCTAAGGAGGTAGTAAGAGGATAGGCATCAGGTCCTTTTCTACTTGTCTCTTCTGTCTTCACCACACCCCACTACCATTACTAGTTTATCCTCACTGAGGTTTGCAATAATAAATGTAGTCATAAATAATTGTTCTTTATGGGACAAGAGATATAGCTTAGTGGCAGACTGCTTGCTTAGCATGTGCAAGGTACTGGATTTGTTTCCTGGTGCCACATACATGCACACAAAATAAATAACTGTTTTGTGATTAAACTCTTTGGAAGTGGGCACAGGAAGTTCGGTAGGTCTTGCACATTAAAAACAAGTGGCACAATAGGGATGGAACACTTTCTTGGTCCTGGAAACTCAGGCTTATCCTACATCTATTAATTTACATATGATTATCATTGTCATTTCTGGAAGTCACCGAAACCCTAATTCTAGTTCCCTAGTATCCATCTCTAATAATTATCCAGAAATTCTTACCTGCTTTTCTCTAAACCTCTTCTGCTATACATCTGTTGTGTCTTTCTTTGGCCTTCCACAGACTCCTGTGAGACTCTCTTGGTCTTCTTTACTGTAATTTCCACATTGCCCTCCCAACTGTTCATCACCCTCTCCCCATATACTTTAAATGGCAGCCCATTGGTGGTTTTTAAATACATAAATCTGGTCACATTTATTTCAAGTGAGTTTTACTTTTCAGTATAGGAGTAGATCATATCCATTGTTAAAGGTAGAGTATCCTAATTTAGGCATATTCTTGTAGAAGTTCAAATTGTATAGAAGTTTTAGGATTTTGTTTCAAGATATATTGTTATATATTTGTCAAACTTAGTATGAGTCTGGTGTATCTTAGTTTTTATTAGTTCTCATTTATAAATGTGAGGCATTTGGAGTTTTATTTTGGTATTGTTTGTTTTCTTAGTTGTAAACCTTACAAATCTAGTGTGGAAGGAAGCTGTTTCAGTGGTTCTCAGGGGCACTCTTAGCATCTTGAGAGATGGTTTGGTTGCATAAGACTGTCCTGGACAGGACAGGAAGGACATTTAGCAGCCCTGACACCCATGCATTAAATGACAAACGTAGTCCCCAAATCATCACAACAACCAGAAGTACTTCCAAATTCTTCCAGCGGTGGTACTGTGCCTGTGGAGAATTGCTGAACTCTAAAGTTGATGGATAATGCTTTTCTTGTACCAGTGACCCCTTGACTGTCCCCACAACTATGCCTACAGTAGTGCTGATTTTAAATGTGTATTTTCTATAGCATAATTTTATTTCTCAAATTCAGAAAGACACACTGTTCCATCTTTATCATGATGATTTATTATTAACAGAAGGCTGTTATAACTTGAGTGTTACCTCCTTTCTCCCTCCATAGTGGGTTCGGTATGCTGCAGTTACGCAGGTCATCACACAAATTGCCGTGAATACTGTCAAGCCATTTTCCGAACAGACTCTTCTCCTGGTCCATCTCAGATCAAAGCAGTGGAAAATTATTGTGCCTCTATTAGTCCACAATTAATACATTGTGTGAACAATTATACCCAGTCTTATCCAATGAGGAACCCAACAGACAGTAAGTAAAGGAGACATACTCATCTCATTTCAATCTTTTTAAAAGAGTTTATATGAAGAAAGAGATACATTTTTGTAGATATCTGTAGTCTGAGTCACTTGGGTGTTTAGATTTGGCAGATTAGACATTTTTGTCACAACAGGTGCCAAGAAAGACGGGACTGTTGAGAATATGAGGAGATGGGGATTCTCTAGTTTAAGGGTGAGAGAGTTCTTTGGTATAGATATTTTGGGGAGAAGTTGAATAATGACCATTAGAATTCCAAATTATCATGTCTTTTGATCTAACAACTGCCATTTCTCAGAATTTATCCAGCAAGAAATCTTACTCCTGGCAAGTGCAAGGTCCTGAGTTTAATTGCTGGTACCAAAAAAAAAAAAAAAAGAAAGAAAGAAAACTTACTCAAATTTGCAGAAATATCTTGTATCTATTCATATGATGTTGTGCAGCATTCATGTAATACAAACAAATTAGAAATAACCCAAACATTCATCAGTAGGATATTGATTAAAATTGATTAAATAAATTATGAAATATCTATATAATAATGGCACTTTAGAAACAGAAAGAGAATTCACTGATATGAAAGAAGTCTAAGATATATTAAGTAAAAAAAAGAAAGAAAGTTATGGAACCAAGTTATGGTGTGATACAGTTTTAGCCATAAACCTAATTGTTCTATGTTATATATTTCTATAATGCTTGAACTTTTACCAGGAGCAGTTATTACCTTCATAATTTAAAAAATGAAAAGAAACCTTCATTTTTAAAAGAAATCTGGGCCTCCTGGTGAATCTGTGAACCTTATGGAATCTTTAAAGCCACAGCTTTGTACATCTGTTTTCTTCATCTATTTTAGAGGTAGTCAGACTTTAAAGAGCTGAGTGATTAACCCAATTACAAAAGATTGATTTACAAGCCAAGTACCAGTATTTGCCTTCTATACAGCAAAACTGAGAGACTTGTTTTTATGAGCTCAAAAGCAGTGGGCCTTATTTGGCCACGATTGACATCAGAACCGTAAGGCTTTCGACATTTTGTAATGTGATGTGGTTGTGTGGTGAAAATCAGTGGATGAAGGAAGCATTTGCCGCAAGTACCCTTTAGTTATTTTGTTTTGTTTCTCATTTGTTTAAAAGGAAGCTCTGTGGTCCTAACAGGAGTGCTGTGGAGCTAAGGCGTTCTTAGCCGGGGGAGGGTGGTGTTGTTTTAGAAATAGAGCAACAGGGATCTCTAATGTCCCTGTTGCTAATACAGAGGAATCGCGAAAAGAAGCTACAACCTGAAAGGTTTCTTCAAAAATCCAAGATACCTGATAATACCTTGAAGGAGCCCTTCTGAACTATATAGTCTGGTGGAAAATGTTCTTTCATTTTCTGCTTCTTTGTAGAAATTAAAGGCAAGGGCTGAGTTTGAGCTCAGGGTTCGAGCATGTGCTTGTTAGCATGAACGAGGCTCTGAGTTTGTCCCCAGCACCACACTGAGAAGAAAATTAAAGTCAGAAGCAAACCAGTACCTTGTTAGTTTGCTTTGTCTTATTTAAATTATAACATAGATTAGTTAACTTACACAGATATATAAAAAGCTTTATTCTATCCTAGAATATGATACAATACAGTGTTTTTGTTGCTATAAAAATTAATCATTTTTCCCATATCAAGAACATAATCCCTTCTAGACATCTGTCGCTCGCAGAAAATAAGTTCACACTGATGTGTACAGTAACACCTTTTCCAAGAAGTTAAGACACCTTTTACATGAGGGCTTCTTAGATGTAGAGTGACTTTGCACTTCTGTGAGGGTAGTACTAGAGCGTCGTGCCTGGGCCCGGGGTAAGTTCTGGTGACAGGTGCTTTGTCCACTTAGCTCCTCGCCTGTTTGCTTCATGCAGGGTAATAAAGAGAGTATTTAATAGACTCATATTCTGCAGTTGGGGGTGTAGAGGAGCAGTGATTTCCACTGTACTGTTCTCTTCTGATCAATGCATGATATAAAACTCCTCTTACATTCTGAAAATGTAGGTTTATATTGCTGTGACAGAGCTGAAGACCAGGCATGCCAAAATGCCTGCAAGAGAATTTTGATGTCTAAGAAAACAGAAATGGAGATTGTTGATGGTCTCATCGAGGGTTGTAAGACCCAACCCTTGCCTCAGGATCCTCTTTGGCAGTGCTTTCTAGAAAGCTCACAATCTGTCCACCCTGGAGTCACCGTGCACCCTCCTCCCTCTACTGGCCTTGATGGGGCTAAATTGCATTGTTGTTCTAAAGCAAACACTTCAACATGTAGGTCAGTATCTCCTTTTTAAAATCAGTAGAAAAATAGCATTTTAATTAATCATTTTAAGCTTAGCAAATATGTGGTATATTCTTGCATTGTGTAGGCTTAGTGTTTAGAAGATAAAAATGCTTAATTCTTTCTGGAGATGAGATGGGCTTACTTAGTGTGTACAGATCTCTAGTTCCATCTCCAGAGCCATCTTTAAAAAGGTATTATTAAAATAATTATTTTATCCAGCAAATATTTATTAAATATGGTATATATACATAAAACATTGTTTTGTACCTTGAGTACTAAAAACACTGTTTTGAGATATGAAGAATTAACATTGGCAGGACAATAGATATTTAAAGATAATATTCTAACTTCAAAGAAATCATTAGGTAAGCTTATAATTTAAGATATTTTTATCTGATATCTCAGGGTATTCTGTTTATTAAATTAAAAAACTTTAAACTTAACCAACATTTTATTATATTGACAGATAATTTGGGTTGGCACTTGTATCTAAAGTTAGATGTTGGTATATTGTTATTCATTTGTCTGTTACACTTAAGGGTTAAAAAATTAACAATAAAAATATATAGTATAGAGGATCCAGGCATCATGACATCCACCTATAATCCTTTCACTTAGGAGGCTGTGGCAGGAGGATTGCCGAGAGTTCAAAGCTAGCCTGGGCTACATAGTGAGTTCAAGGCCACCCAGGACTACATAATGAGACCCTGTCTCAAAAAACAGTACAGAACAAAATATATGACAGACACACACATCAAATATAGAGAAAATGCAGCCTAGAGATAAGAGTAAGTAGAGATACCTAAGGTCATAGTAGAAAATGGAAGAAATAGAAGTTTGCTTTATTAGAGATATTTGGTTTGAAAAGGGTCCACATTGTAGTAGGATATCCTGAAGTACATATAAGATTCTAGGAGTGAACAGCCTCTGCTGTATTTCTAAACTGATGGACCTTTAGCAAAAAAAAAAAAAACTGTGCCTATAATTGTTCATCAGACTTTGTCAAAGATATAGAAAAAATCTGAAGAAAATTAGTAGAGGGACATAAAGGGAAATTAAGTTGGCTCTGTAATTATGGAAATTGGGTTCCTTATAGAAGTTAATAAATACATTAACAAGAGGGCCTCTGAGCAGTTCTTTGCCCATTGTAGAATTTATGCTGCTTAAGAGTTGCTAGAGATTGAAATGGCTGTGTTGTCCCAGAGGTGCTTCAGTGAGAAAATAGTGTTTTCTTACCCTTACCTTGAAATAAAGTTTCATGGTTTGGTAAGTGCTTTCACTTTAATCAGATATAGTCATCACGGAACTTTATGTGATAATTTGGGAAGTTTGTGTCATTTCGGGTTTACCTGTAAGAAACTAACTCAGAGATGTTATAGCTAAATATAGAAAGCTAAATATAGAAAGTTCAAACTAAATATAGAAAGTTAAGGACCAGAGAAAAGTTGCAGGTGCCTGATGCAGCCTGAGCTGAGGTTACCCTCATACATTCTATTTATTTATTTATTTAGGCGGTACTGGGGATCGAACTCAGGACCCTGCGCTTGCTAGGCAGGCGCTTATTCCACTGAGCTATATCCCCAGCCTACCCTCATACATTCTAAACTTTGTTGAGAACAGTAGCCTTATCTGTTTTATTCACCACTGCATTTCTGTGCCCTCAACAAGCACACAAAAAAATACACTCAGGAAACACTGGTAGAGCAGATGAATAAACATAAAAATAAAGATACCCTCTTTGTATGGGTGGTTGTGAGAGTCAGTAAAATGTGAGGGGATTGGGCAACTTTTACTTGTGACTTTATTTAAATAATATTACAATTGTCTATAGTGAACATCTATTACTTTTATAAAGGATAATAAATTAATGAATATTGAGTATGAAAATATTTTGGAAATGGTATGTTGTTTTAACTATACACACACACTTAATTGCTTTGTAATAATTAATGAAAATAAAAATATGCCTCAATTACAATAGTGTACAGAGACCTTATAATTTCTTAAGAAATATGAGTGGCTTGGGGATAGTTTTATAGGAGAAAATAGTAAACTTGAAGTCTACAATTCTTCACCCCTCTTCCTCAACTTCGCACCCGTTCCCTTCGCTCCGCCTCCTTCCCTTTGCTGGAGATTGAACTCAAGGCCTTGCACACCCGAAGCACACACCACCGTGAGCGCCACCCCTGCCTCTCTAATGTTTTACAGTAATCTGAGGACTGTGTGCAGTTTTGCCAGCTGTGATTGAACATAATTGTAGGACAATATACTTTGTGGAGGCAAAGCCATGTCCTTTAAGTAAAGATGAAAAAGAGACCAGAAGGATATAGGGGGAAAAACTGTGCCCAGAGCTAAGGGTGTACAAATACCATAACTGAACATTGAATTTAGCAGTGAACGTGTTAGTAGCCGTGGCAAAAAGGGAAAAAGATGGATGATAAAGGTCATTTTTTCATGGAAAAAAATCACATTTTCTAGTTCCAAATTCTAGGAGATGGTCATTTTTGTACGTTATGTTCCAAAGTATATATTTAACAGAATGTGAGTTTTAATTGTTTGGTTTATCTGTATGTTTCTGCTTTTGTTTCAGGGAACTGTGCACTAAACTTTACAGCATGAGCTGGGGCAATACACAGAGCTGGCAAGAATTTGACCGCTTTTGTGAATTTAATCCAATGGAAGTATCCATGTTGACCTGTCTAGCAGATGTCCGGGAACCTTGCCAGTTGGGCTGTAGAAATCTTACTTATTGTACTAATTTTAATAACAGGTAGGAATAAATTATACATGGAATAGAAAAATTTTATCATTTCTTATATGGTTATTAAATAAATAAAAATATCGTTTTACTCTGATTTTATTCCTGCTGGATTAAAAGAAAATTGAGGTTGTGCACAGTGGTACATGCACCAGTAATCCCAGAACTTTGGGAAGCTGAGGCAAGATTGAAAGTCCACACCTACCCTGAGCAATTTAGCAACTTAATGAGACCCTGTCCCAAAATAAGAGAAAAAAGGTCTGGGGACATAGTTCAGTAAAGGCCCTAAATCTAATCTCCAATATTGTCCTCCAAAAAAAACCTTTTTTTTGTGGTGCGTTCATCTTTAAATGTTATCTTCCATGTGATAAACCATCTCTTGCAAAGGAAATACTATTACACAGTCCCTTCTGATCTAGAGATGCCGCAGTCTTCTGGGATTCAGAGACTCTTCTCTGCCTTCAGTCCCTTCTTCTTTGTACTCCACCACTAGGGAAAACAATTCATTGCAGAATAAATAATTGTAAATTGTTAGATCATCCAGATGTCCTCCTGAAGACAGGTTGCTTTGAAAGACCTTCAGACTGGTTGAGGTTTCTGCTCAGTGACTCCCATTTCATACAAAAATATTTCTTTACAGAAGCAATTCAAATGGGTGTTTTGTTAAAGTAACTAGTAAGAAAAATAATGAGCCAAGAACTAAGCCTTGAACGTATCTCTAGTTAATAGCTGAGGAAAAATGAAGAAAACAGAAAAGAGGCACTCAGGGCCCAGACTAGAACCCAGTGTGAGAGAAGCCGCAAGGGCTGATTTCTAAAGGAGTGGCTGGTTTCATGAATTACCACTCAAAGATCCAGAGAGCAGAAAGGAGGAGAATCGTCCAGTTGGGCCAGAAGATTTCAGTACTTATGCTGTGTAGGGCTTACTTCAAGTTAATACAGTACCCACTTAAAAGTACTCAAACTACTAGTTTGAGTAAGAAAATTAAGAAATCAACAAAAATAAAATATACAGAAATGCTTCAAAATATCCAGTAATTTAATTACCAAATTAATTAGAAGCATTTTGTTTAAAATGGTGCTTCTAAATAATCTGTGAATCAAAGAAGAAATCATAAAAGAAAGTGGCAAATACTTCCAGCTGCATAATATAATGAAACATAATATATCAAAAATTGTTTTTCCTTGCTGTATTGAAGGTTGAATGAGGGCCTTTGCACTGAGCTACATCTCTAGCCCTTTTAAAATTTTTTTTACTTTGAAACAGGTTCTTGCTTCATCAACTTGTCTAAGCTAGGCTTGACCTTGTAGTTGTCCTGCCTTGGCTTCCCAGAGTTCTGGGATTACTGTCACACCAGCTGGTGCCATCACACATTAATTTTAAGAAGGTAAATGAGTCTTGAGATCAAAAAGTTTGAGAACTCCCAGAATAAACAAATTGCTATGTATTTATTTTGTCTGTTTTTTTGAGATAGGATCTTGCTCTGTAATTTAAGCTGGTCTTGCACTCACTATGTAGCCCTGGCTGGCCTCAAACACATAGCCATCCTACTGCCTCAGCCTCCTGAGTGTTAGGATTACAGGTGTGTGCCACCATGCCCAGCACCTTCCGAAGTTTTAAATTGCTTCATGAAAATCTCGGTTAAAAGTGAAACATGCGTTGCTTTTCTCTAGAAAATAATTGCTGATTGCCACTTGGTTCCTTTTTTTTTTTTAAAGACCAACAGAACTTTTCAGGAGTTGTAATGCTCAGTCAGATCAAGGAGCCATGAATGACATGAAGCTGTGGGAGAAAGGAAGTATAAAGATGCCATTTATCAACATACCTGTTCTTGATATTAAGAAGTGCCAGCCTGAAATGTGGAAAGCAATAGCTTGTTCACTTCAGATTAAACCCTGTCACAGTAAATCTCGGGGAAGCATTATTTGCAAGTAAGTTTCTTTCATTATATATTTTACAAACGAGACTCCCCAGGTCTGATTCTCAACCTGAAGCCTGTCTTCACAGTTTTTCTGCCCATTTCCCTTTCTCTGTCACCTCCCACGTGTCAGATGCTTCCCCACTTTCCCTCCTCTGCTTGAATTACTGTTTCTTCCATATCCGCTTGCTCACTGCCGCTCCTTTTAACTGCTCTCAAATACCAGATATCCCAATGGAGTCTTCTCAGATTTCCCCAGCACATAGTAATTTACCCTTAGTACAAATTCTTAAAGACTTTTAAAGTGAACTTCCTTTTGGAATTTAGTTCAAGAAACATTTACTAAATGTCTTCAATGTGCAACTCTATGCAGTTTTTTGTTTTGATATTTCTGTTTGTGTTTTGTAGTACACAGGATTTGAGCCCAGAGTTTTCACAGTGAGCTACATCCCAAGCTCTTTTTATTTTTTATTTTGGGACAGGGTCTTGCCAAGTTGCTAAATTGCCCAGACTGGGGTCAAATTTGAAATCCTCCTGCTCACCTTCCCAGAGTGCTGGGATTCCAGGCGTACACCACCACACCCCATTTGTTTGTGTGTCTTAATGTGTGTACCTGTTTTATATTCTGTTAGACTTTGCTCTCTTTGAGGAGTTTCTTCTTCTTTGCGTCCTTCTGCTTTTGTTGTCTTCCCTCTTTCTCTCCTCTTCGGGTGTTAGCCTAACCCTGTCATGCAGTAGAGGTCCGGTGTACACTTGCTGCATGAGCTCGTGCGTGTGTCCTTAGGGCCTGTTTCTGGTCAGAATGATTTGCTTGGGAAATCTAGGGTAAAGTGAATGTGGGAGCCTTCTGGTAGGTGAAACCAAAAGTGTTTAACTGCTTAGTAATCTGTGTCAGCTGTTATTCAAGTATCTTTTTTTTTCCAAAAGTTTTTCTAAGACAAAATTAATATTTAGGTCCTAAATTGCTTGTATCAGGTTTAAATACTGCTGGCTACTTGATGACTCATTTCAGATTATTTTAACTTTAAACAAGGTCTAGGCCTATTTTCTGACACCCTATAATAACTGAGATGCCGAGGTACAACTATTGGGTGACCAACAGGAGGCAGCAAGTAGGAAACAGACTCAGCACAGAAGAAAGTCCCGTTCAAGACCAGAGAACTTTAAAGTAGTGCACTTGGCAGTTGTGATAAGCCAAAACCTTAGTGTTAAAAACTAAAAAGATAACTTAAAAGAGAAAGGAGGTGGAAAGGAAGTAGTTAAACAAGCATAAGATTTTGAAGGTAAGGATACATGATTTTGCAAAGGTCAAATCAGACTAGTCTAATTTCCTTTTAAAGATGATGAAAAACTACACTGATGGTAGGAACAGTGAGTATAAGTATAAAATTCAAGGCCTTTCATCTCTGATAAGAAAAAGTGTGGGCTGCTTTGAATTTCCTGTTAGCAGAGGTTCACTGTGAGGCCTTTTCTCCTTCACCATATTTAGACCCAGCTGATTGCAGAACATAACTAACTTACGGGAACACCTTCCAGCCCTATCCATTGTAGTGCATGCCTGTACAGCCCAGTACTCGGGAGGCTGAAGCAGGAGGACTGTCACAAGTTCAAGGCCAGCTTGGGCTACATAGCAAAACCCTGCCTTAAGAAACAAAGGTGGGATCAGGGAAGAAACTCACTTTTTGGAAAGTTTTAAAAACAGAAATGGTTTTTAACTAGACAACATGAGGCAGTTCCTTGAGCCCTAAACCTGTGTGCATTTTTATTTTTAAGATCAGATTGTGTAGAGATTCTTGAAAAATGTGGAGACCAGAACAAATTTCCTGAAGACCACACAGCTGAAAGTATTTGTGAGCTTCTGTCACCTACAGATGACCTAGAGAATTGTATACCCTTAGATACATACCTCAGTAAGTACTGCTTCTGTTTGTTTGATTTTAGATCTCAAGTACTTGTCTCACAGTCTTGTCCTCTCTGTCTGTTGAGAACATGTGGTTCAACAAAACCGTCCCACGCACTTTCTGGTTTTTTTTTTGGTACTGGAGACTGAACTCAAGGCCTTTGCACTGAGCTACCTCCCAGCCCTTCTTGTCAGTTCTTATCTTGAGACAGGGTTTGCTGAGTCACTAAAATGCCCAGACTGGACTCTGCCTCAGGCTCTCAGACTGCTGGGATTACAGATGTGTACTCCATGCTCAGAATCAGTCCCAGACTCTTACTTATTTGGCTTTCTTGGCCCAAGAAAGTGTGGTCATCCTAAATTTTGTAAGCAGAAATGATTAATCTGTGGAGGTGTGAACTGTTAACAATCAGGAATTTCAAGCAGTGAATCAGGGGCCAGCACTCTCGTATATCATGCTGTCTCCTTGTCATGAAGTGACCAGAAACCAGAATTTTCCCCCAGGAAGTGTTCAGCTTTTTGTCATCAGAATATCTGTGTAACTGAGCCAGGCTTGACTTGCATGAAAAGACAGTAAAGAGTGATTGTCTGCGTTAGTACAAGGAAATTGAATTTATGCCACTACTTCAGCTTCTCTGCCACATATACCTGCCGAGAGCTGCAGAATAAGTTGGTATCTCATTGAGGGATTTGGGAGCTGGGCTTCTTGGCAGCAGTATGGTGATATAGTGGAGGCCAGGGGATAACATGTAGAACTAAAACTGTATACTCAATAGTTAAGGGAAGGGAAATGTTTAGGCTACCTGGAAAGGAGACTGGTAAAGTCAACTCCTGTGCTGCTTGTTTTCTTTTCCTGTGTCCGGATTAAATTCAACTACAAATTACAGAACAGCAGATAAAACTAAAAGAAAGCACAGAAACAAATAGTCCAGGGCTGTTATGGTGGCTCCAGCCTGAGAACCCGGGCTCCTTTTTCTGCCTCCGCTCTCCTTACTTAATGGATTCGCATTAGCACAGCGTGGCTGCTGGTGTCTGTCTGCAGATTACAGTTCCAGATGCAAAAGGGAAGGAGCCAGGTAAACAACTCCTTAGTCTCACTGGCCACTCCTGGTTATGTGGAAAACTGGGAAGGGTTATCTTTAGCTGTGGCGTCCACTGGCACCCTAAGTAAAATTAAGAATCTGTTAGTAAACGGGAAGAGGCAAGTAGATGCTGAATTTGTAGCTGGCGGTACCTATCTTTTTTCTTAAAACCAAAAACTGTGTCCTTAAAATCTTGCGACCAGTATAGCAAAAAGGAGAGGATTAGACTAGAATTTAGACCTCTGTGAATCTGAGCAGGTCATTTCTTTGAGCCTCAGATTTTCCACATGTGGCTTGAATGGACTAGATGAGATAACTCAAGAGCCCTTCTGCATCTGCTACAGTCTCAGTGTGGCCTAAAATTAAAAAAGCAAAGTTGTTATGTTCACAATCCTAGACTCTGTTACAGCAGTCAAATTAATGTATATTATTTTAAATTAACCCACCATTCTTGGTTTATTTATTTTTATTATTTATTAGAAGGAAACTTTTCAATGTGAGCAAAATGAAAGACTTTTACTTGAATTTCAGTACTGTTTAAATATCACACATACTTTATATTAAGTGAGATTCTTCCTTAGTCATAATTTCAGAAGTTACATATAATCATGGTATGGTATTACCATAATAAATGATCATTTATGATTAAGCATGCTAAATTATCCCTCTTGCACATAAACAACTATTTATCACCATATCCAGAATACACCTATCACTGTCCACCCTCTAACACTACTTATAGCTACTTTAATTTCACAGTTAGAGTGTTTGTTACCGTGCATTTGTTGTCTGTTTCTTTGCCAGACGTGAACACTTACCTTAGAGACTTGTCTGTTTTTGTCTGTCCACATATCTCTGGTGCTTAGAATCTTGCCTGGCATGCTGTGGGTACCAAATAAATAAATGAATGCATGTATTTTTATACTAAATTCACAAATTATGAAAGAATCTAAATGTTTTAATAGCTTATTTGAGTCGGGCCTTATTTATGCCTATAAGCATTTATTGCAACTGTAATTAATTTAGATGATTTGCAGACATTTATTACTCTTTCAAGTTGGTTAACCTGACCCATTTTGTTTTTTCCAGGGCCCAGTACTTTAGGTAATGTTGTAGAAGAAGTGACTCACCCCTGTAACCCAAACCCTTGTCCAGCCAGTGAGCTCTGTGAAGTGAACCGGAAAGGGTGTCCTTCTGGAGAGCCCTGTCTTCCGTACTTGTGCGTTCAAGGTGGGTGTGGGGGTGTCTTAGTTACTTTCTTCTCTCCGAGATGTGGTACCTGACACCCACAGTTTAAAGGAGGAAAGATTTATTTTCACTCACAGTTTGCACACATTGCGGTCCATAGTCAGCTGGTTCCAGGGCAGGGCAGCATGACAGAGGGGCTCGGCATGGGAAGCAGGGGGAAGAGAGGAACAGGACGAGGTGAACACTTCTGGCCCACGTTCCCAGGCACCCTCCTCTTCTGACCAGATCCCACTGTCTTAACGAGTCAGGTGCAAACTCATCAGTGAGCTAATCTGCCAGTAAGTGTCACACCCCATAATCCAGTCACCTCCCAGAAGCCCCACCTAGGAGCACATGAGGCTTTGGGGGAACATCTGGATAGGTCCTATAACACGGTGTGGGACAGGCTCGGGGAGGCGTTGCTGGTGTTTATAGGAGTTATCTTTGGCGTGCAGTTACAAGGGAATTGGTTTTGTTTTGTGTTTTTACAGTGCTGGGGATTGAACCCCAGGATCTCATGCATGGTGGGCAAGTGCTCTCCCACTGAGCTGTATCCCCAAGCCTACATATTTTTTTTTTTTTAGTTTTTAGTTTTTATTAGTACATATTTGCATTACATAATGATTACATTTGGTGTGGGGATTGGAACATGTACATAACAAATATCAATTCTTTTTTCACCCTCCCCCAGCTCCCCTCTCCTTTCGTCTCTTAGTCCCCTTCCCATTTGTAAAAGATCTCCCTACTTCCTACTATCTTTTATCTTGCTCTTTATTTGTATTTTGGTTTTCTCATATAAGAGAAGCCATGTGACATTTAAGCTACCTACATAATCTTTAATAGCTACACATAAGAACCTGTAGATTTTGTCAGGTATATCTAATGTTACGGAACAATACCATCCGCTTTTTTTTGGGTACAGGTTGCAAACTGGGAGAAGCATCCGATTTCATTGTCCGTCAAGGGACACTAATTCAAGTGCCATCATCTGCAGGAGAAGTTGGTTGTTACAAAATCTGCTCATGTGGGCAAAGTGGACTCTTAGAAAACTGTATGGAAATGCACTGTATAGACCTCCAAAAGTCGTGTATTGTTGGAGGAAAAAGAAAAAGTGAGTCTTGAAGTATATTTGTTTGTTTTCAATATGAGATTAGTTATCTTGACTTTGTTGAAAGTGGCACACATCTGTAATCTCAGCTACTCGAGAGGCACAGGCAGAAAGATGGCAAATTCAAAGTCAACTGGGGCAAGGCCTGACTCAAAGTAAAAATTAAAAAATAGCTGGGGATGTAGGACAGTGGTAGAATGCTTGCCTAGTGTAGGCAAAGCTCTGGGTTCAGCCCCCAGGGCTGAAAGAAAAACAGCCACCTTTTGTTCACCTTCCCTAACAGGCTTAGTGTCTTGTTTTCTCAGGGTTCTTAACCATCCTTTGCTTATAACCCTATAGCAGCTGTTCATGTCAATACATGATCTTAAAAATTGTGAAAAAAATACCACTTTGGGTTTTTTTGTTTAGTGTGTGTGTGTGTGCTGGGAATCCTTGCGCTCCAGGCAGGCACTTGGGCCGTGAGCTATATCCCCAGCCCCTTGGTTTGATTTTTTGAGACAGGATCTCGCTATGTAGTTCAGGCTATCCTTGAACTTACTCTGTAGCCCAGGCTGGCCTCGAAGTCATGGTGATCCTCATGCCTCAGCCTCCTGAGTACTAGGATTACAGGCATGGTCCACCATGCCCAGCTGTTTTGCTTTGGTTTTGAGATAGGGTCTCTATATAGTCTAGGCTAGGCAGAACTCTGGCTCTTCCTGCATCAGTCTCCTGAGTACTGCGATTATAGATGTTCACCACTATACCTGTCTAAAAATACCACTTTTGAGGATTCACTTGTACCCCACTCGTACGTTTTGTTTCCCTACCTCTACTCCCATCTTCATAGTATGCTTTTCATGCTTTTAGGTTTACTCTTATTGAAAGGAAGTGTGCTTTTCACTGAAAAGAACTTGAAAGTTTTCTGTTCTAGGGAAAGTCAGATACTTCTTTCTTAGTCCATAGTCTACTTGTCTAAAATAGGAAGAGTCAGTTTTGGTAGCACCCAACTATAGTCCCAGCACTGGGGAGTCTAAGGGAGGAGGATCACTACGAGTTAGAGGCCAGCCTGGGCTACCTAGCAAGACTCTATCTCAAAATAAAGTGAAATAAAGGAAATCATGTTCCTTGTATTACAGCAAATATTTGAGGATAGACAGGTTTATTCCTTGTGTATACATTTACTGACTAAATGCCTATTCTGTACAAAAGAACATATTAGTACCTTGTTGAGCCAAAGCTGAGGGGGTGAGATTGTGCTTTATTTTATGTGGTAAATGGGAGAAAGTTTGAGCCATGGTGGGAGCTGGTCACTTATGGCAGGGCATCAGGAGGATTTTCAACCCGAAGGTGCTACTGGGCCTGGCCCTGGAAGGGTGAGCACCAGAGGAGCGGAGGAACATTTGAGGTGGCGGGTCAGAAACATTCTTAGAGAATACACAGCAGCGTGCTGTCACTTGCATGTTACAGTCTTGGAAGAGTTTGGGGGGAGGTAACTACAAAATTTAAAATATCTCAAATTTAACTCCCCACCTTGTATATTCAGAAGTCATCTATTAAAATTTTTCATTTTAAACTGTGGGAGGTAGCATGGGCCTGTAATCCAGCACTCTGGAGGGCTAAAGCGGCAGAATTGTCTAGGTTTGCAGATTGTCTAGGTCTGAGCCCAACTTAATTATTTAGCAAGACTCTGTCTCAAAACAATAATAATTATAATAATAACAGTAATATCATTATTATTATAATACTGGGTATACAACTCTATGCAAAAGGTCCTGGGTTTAATCCCCAGTATTGTATATATATGGCGTTTTAAAACTTGGAACTGAGTGTTGTGTTGTAGGCCTATAAGTGCACCAGAAAGAAACTGAGGTAGGAGGATTGCCAAGTTCAACGCCAGCCTGGACTGCATAGTGAGACCCTGTCTCAAAAGCTAAATAAATGTTTTGAACTATCAAGTGTTTATGTTTTATTTTTAACACCTAATATAGATTGCTGTTTTCTTTCTCTTTCTCTGAGGTCATGGAACATTTTTTAATATCGACTGCAATGTCTGCTCTTGTTTTGCTGGCAATTTGATGTGTTCTACCCGCCTCTGCCTCAGTGAACACAGTTCAGAAGATGACCGTCGCACCTTCACAGGTGACCGTGGGCACCCGAGGCTGTTGGGGGTCTGTCATTGAGGGGGGCAGCACAGCCCTGCACATCAATTTTCCTTTCAATGTAACACTCTGGTCTTGCTTTAACTGCAGGTTTACACAGTGAGATCAATATAGAATCAGAACATAGGATTCTTTCCCCCCTAAATTTTAGTTTCATCCTGTGTAAATTGAAGACCATAAACTAAATGGTTTCTTAGGGCCTTTCTAGCACTAGTAGTCTGGGATTCCATGAGTCAAAAAGAACAGAGCCAATGATTGGCATGATTTCAGTTAAATGAGACTTTTCTACCTGGTAAACACCACTTACCCCTGTTGTTACAGTCTAGTGTCCATGTGTTCTCTAAGTTTGTTCTCTCCACCACCTTTTACAATCTACCTTAGTTTCCTGATTCACCTAGGTTTCCACAAATACTAATATCCGGAATACTGCTTTCCTGACTACCATGCTCTGCACTGGTGTGCTCATTCCAGCCCCAGCAGGAGTCAAATCTGGTGAGATGGGATGTTTCCTCCTGCAAAACCACAGTTGTCAGTAGCAGCAGCCCAGCTGACTGCTGTCTCTTGGTATTTGCTTTCTTCCAGATTGGAAATACCTTTGGTTCACCAGGTAAAGAGGCGCTAGGTAGCTGCCTTGTCCCCCATCTCTTGCTTCTACATTGGCAACTTAATTCTTTGGAGTTAGTAGTATACATGGAGAGTAGTGGGGTTGGGTAAGGAGGACAGAGACAGGAGTTACTGGGCCAGGGATGTAGCTCAGTAGTACAGTTCAATTCCCAGTACCAAAAAAGAAAAAAGGAAGAAAGAAACAGGCTTTACCAGCCCTCTACCTCCATCCCACTGAAAGTAAAAAGGAAACCGAAACTGAGAAGTCAGTGGCAGACTGATGCGGGGGTCAAAGCAGGAGCAGTTCTATCCCGTTCTCTCTTTCCGCAGTGAGGACAATTCAATTCTGCTTAGACAAAGTATAAAGAGATGTGGGGATAAAGAGTGAGTGAAAGATTTACAAAGAACACTTTTATTTTTACTGTCTAGCTGTTTTGGGGAGATGAACTTTATAGCTAAAAGGCTTCATTCCCTAGTATGTGGCCTTTACTCTCTTGGGATAAATTGAGCCAATGACTAATTGGCAGACTGTAAGGGAAGTCTATTGGTTCCAAACTGTACCACATTTGTGTGACTCAGTGATCAGTGTCCCATTCCAAATGTATTTCTGAAAGAGATATCATATAAATTTTTGGTGGTGGTTTTGTTGGTACTAGGGATTGAATCCAGGACCTTCACACTGAGCAACATCCCCAGCCTATTTTTTGTTTTGTTTTGTTTTGTTTTTGTGACAAAGTCTCATTGAGTTGCCAAGTTGTCCAGGTTGGGCTCAAACATTCCACCCTCTTGCCTCCGTCTTGCAGCCCCACTATGCCCATCTGGCCATAAGACTTTACAAATCATAGAATTATAATTTGGGCTGGGGACACAATTAAATAGTAGAGCTCTTGCCTAGCACATGTAAGGCTCTAGGTTCAATTCCCAGACATGAAACAAAAAAGAAAAATTACAGTAATTTCCCAAATTACCTTGTTTTGTCTAATTTTGGTATATTTAACATTCACAAAATCCCTGACACCAAGCCAGGCATTTTGGTGCACACCTGTAGTCTGAACGACTTGGGATGCTGAGAGAAGGGTCTCAAGTTTGAGGTCAGCTGGGAACACAGTAAGACCCTGCCTGGAGAGAAAAAGAAAAACTCCCCAAGCCAGACTTCAAACATCTAAATTCAAGATTTTATATAGATTATAGGTCAGGAGAAACATGTTTTACTTTTCCTACCTATAGCCTTGTTATAGGAGTCTGTACCTAGAGGCCCTCAGCTGGCAATAAATAGTACAATTTAAAGCAATCTTATGAATGGCTTTTCAGAGCTTTGCTGCTTTGAAAAACCTTGTCCAAGAATGCAAGAAGGTTTTTTTCCCTTAACTTACAACTCTAACGAGATCACTACATGATTTTCTTTTTTTCAAAAGTTTTATTAGACAAAATTGAAGAGGTGTATGTTTCAAGAAAATAGAGTGTGGGCCCTCGAGAAAGAGAGCCCTTTCCGTGTGATTGTCAGTGGCCGCCTTTGTGAGACCAGTGAGGGGAAAGGAGCATATGCGTCCATACTTTGGTGTCTCTCCTTCAGGTCTGCCTTGTAACTGTGCAGATGAGTTTGTTCCTGTGTGTGCACAGAATGGACGCACTTACCCAAGTGTCTGCATCGCTCGCTGTGTGGGTCTCCAGGACCGTCAGTTCGAGTTTGGGTCATGCATTTCAAAGGATCCTTGTAATCCTAACCCCTGCCAAAAAAATCAAAGGTAAGTCAAATGGCTACTTATTTTTTTTCAACCAAAGACCAGCACTTATAAGGCATATGCCATGCATGCACCAAACAGCGAAAACACAAAGGTGAGTTCAGAAACGGTCTCTGCCCCAAAGCCTGTGGAATGTGGAGAGAAAGAGTTGGAGAGCCCACATGTGGGCAGTTAAGGCAGCCTTGGAAGGAAGGCTCTCGGGAGGGTGCAACACTCAGCCGAATGTGGAAGGATGAGCAGGTGCCTGCAGGCAGGGCGATGGGAGGAAAGCTGGCCGAGGGGAAGGCAGACAGCAACAGCCAGAGTCATCGGTGCTGGAAATGAGGAGACGGTGCGGAGATTGCTGGGCGCTCCGCAGTCAGTGAGACTGAAACAGAAAGGATGACAAGGAGAGGGAGTAGGAAAGACAAGGGAAGTGGGTGCGGTCTCATCGCTATTCGCGTCTGCTAGTCAAAGGGGATTTCCTCCTGCTTCTACGCCTCCGTTTAGGAACAAGACATGGGAAATGCAACTTCGATGCTCTTCGAAGCTGTCTGGTGTTGGGCTCCCTTCTCTGCAGTTTCCTCACTGAGCCCAGAGGACAGTTGCCCTGGCCTTGGTAGACTTCTGCATGTGGATAAGAGTGTGACTGACTGACGTTTCAGTCTTCTGGAAGTAGAGTTTCCACAGCTACCAGAGAGACCTGAGCAGGCCACATCCCAGTGCCACAGTCCTTTCCTTATGAGGGACTTTGTGAACAACAAACAGGCAGTTGCTTCTTAAATTTGAAAACCCTGGTGCAGGCCAGGCATGGTGGTGCACCCCTGTAGTCCCAGCATTTGGGAGGCTGAGGCAGGAGGATTGCTGCAAGTTCAAGGCCAGCCTGATCTGTATAGTGAGACCCTGTCTCAAAAAGAGAACAAACAAACAAACAAACCCTAGTGCAGTGTGGAGAGAGGGGGAGAGGATTTTCTCACACGTAAATGAAATGGTAAAAACTTGGTTGCCCATCTGCCAAAGTTTATACAATGAAAACTAAGCTGAGAAAGTTACTATGCAAAGAAGACTGGATATCATGCAGAAGAAATAAGCTAAAAATATAATACTGTGTTGGTATTAGAATTGGGCTTTTTCAGTGTTTTTTTCTTTCTCTACTGGCTAAACTTCCCAAGTAGTTTATTGCTTTTATAATAAAACAATGAAAAGAGATCTCAAAGCAGAAAGACTTTTCTAGATGTAATACCAAGCCAACATAAAATACTGGAAAATTCAGCTAAGTGAAAATCAAAATTTCCTGTAGGGTACCAGACAAATAAACTGGGAAGAAATCACAGGGGCTCGTTAGGAGCCCCTAGAGATCAATGTGAAAACACAGACATAAGTGAAAAGGGGCAAAGGTCAGTCACCTAACGGAAAAATGGGCTTGGAAGCAAATACTTGAAAGATTGCCTTGTTTCTTAAACACTTGAAGAAAATGCTTTTATTTGTTAGAATAAGTAACTCTAGATATTTTATACAAACTGTAATATGTCATTACTTTCGCATAGAAAATGAAATGAAATCCATTCTATTTGACCACAACTACCTGCTAGGAGGACTGAGAAATGCAATCTACATGTGTGCTCCAGAAGAAAACTAAATGAATTCACCTGACGTGGTGGTGCATGCTTGTAATCACAGCACTTGGGAGGGTGACACTGGAGGCTCTTGAGTTCAAGGCCAGCCTGGGCTACAGAGTGAGACCTTGTCTCAGAAAAGAAAAAAAAGTAATGAACGTATGATCAGACTGCTCTAGTGCTTAGCTTTCTTCATATTAAGAACAAGCCCTTCTTAATAAATTAAAACTACAATTGTGTGCCATTTTCCATCATTCAGATTGATAAGGACAAAAAGGTTAATAACATAGAGAAACAGGTACTGTCATACACAAGGGCGTTAGGGAGGACTGGTATGTCCTCTCTATTTCAGACGTGCGTGCCCTTTGCACGAGCACAGAGGGATGCTCACAAAATGCCTCTGGGAGGGTAAATAGTAAACTGGTAAGAGCGGTTGCCTCTGGTGAAGGGACCTGGGTGCTGGGATGTAAGAGCAGGACAAAGACTTTCCACTGCCTCCCATTTTGTACCTTTTCAGTTTCACCATGGGCTTGTATTATCTGTTCAAAAAGTAATTGTTTAAAAAAGAAAGATTGACAGGTGTGGTGGTGCGTGCCTGTAATCCCAGGGCTAAGGAGGCCAAGGCAGGAGAAACACCTTGAGTTCAAGGTCAGGTTGGGCTACAGAGTGAGCTCTAAGGCCAGCTTGAGCTATATAGTGAGGCCCTGTCTCTAAACAAACAAACAAAACTAGATTGTATTCGCTCATCGCGTCTGTGCTGCTGTACCAGGCATTTTCCCCAGTGACAGGACCCAAGGAGACAGACCCTGCCTGCCCTGATCATTGCACTTGCATTTGCCCCGAAGATTCTTAGCATTTTCCTGTGATCCTCCTGTTTCCATACACTCAGGTTGACCATTTTTCCTCCCATTACCAGATTTCTCCAGATATTTTCACACCTCTCCTGTTAATGGATAATGAAGCTCTAAATACTTTTTTCTATCTTTCCTCTTCAGACACCTTAAATTTCAGTGAAACCCTAAATGCCTTCCAACTTCAAGTCACATGAACAAAGGCAACTACACATAGTGGTGGTGACTTCAGTACAGGCTTATCCCTAACAAAATTCCCTGTGAGATTAACGTAACACTAGCTACTGTATTCCTCCTCTTGTTTTATAGACCAATATTTGTATATTATTTCAAATATCCAGTAAAAGCTAAAAATTTTCATGGGTCCTATGGAAAGTTATATATGCTCCATATAAAATTTCGGAAAGGCAGACAGAGCCTGGAGCAAAGAGCCGTTACCTTAACCTCTCTGCAGGAGTCAGGAGTTTAGAAGAAAGCGAGACCTAGACCTTACTGGGAAGGAGCCATGTGGCTGACACTGTCTCAGTGGTTGCACCCAGCTAGTCTTGTTGCCATAGATACATGGGTGTTTTATGACAGAATGAAGCCTTTTATTCAGATGCTCACACTAGCCAAACTGAAACTTGGCCCCTGAAAATGCTGCGTTTGTTACTATGAGACCTCCAGGTTCAGACTCCAACCCACACTGGCCTTAGCACAGGACAGCTGTTCTGTGTGTACATCCTTGACTCCTGTTCTCAGGGTCACCTGCTGTTTCCCCAAAATCACAGCCTGAGCACACCCTGTGTTCATGGCTGCCCTTTTGGTCTAGCCTGCAGGGCGGCACTCTTTGCTGGCAGGCTCCTGTGAGGACACCTGCTCCCCGCTGCATTCCCCAGTTCCTAGTCAGTATCGTTTCATGCCTCATAACCTACCATATAGGCATGCCCGACTCTCTTGCTCAGCATACGCTCTGTGGGGACAGGACTGTTTCAGTAGATCTCCTCTTTTTCCTCAAACCCCTGGCCTCATCTAGGTCTTTGCCAGCCCCTCCACGGTCCCGCCCTACATCTGGCTTATAGTGCCTCATTCTTGTTTTTCAGATGTGTATCCAAACCCCAGGTCTGCCTGACGACTTTTGATAAATTTGGTTGTAGCCAATATGAATGCGTGCCAAGACAGCTCTCCTGTGACCAGGACCGAGATCCTGTTTGTGACACAGACCACATGGAACACAACAATCTCTGCACTTTATACCAGAGAGGAAAAAGCCTCTCTTACAGAGGGCCATGCCAGGTACATTGTTTGCACAACAAAACAAAGTGTACTAGATACAGAATTGGTGATCTCTGAGCAGTGGACCATCTGAGGGTCTTCTGTGAATCCTTTTAAATCTAAAGAAGCCATTCCTTCGATAAAAAAGAGGAATGACTCTTAACTCTGGAAGGCAGTCTGGCCAGAGTACAGGCAGTACACTCTTAGGAAAAGAACTAACACCATTCCGCTCCTGTCATTCTTGGGTCCCCACTAGAAAGCAAACCCGGCACACTAAAGGACAAATCAAAACAAGCAAAGAAGGTTTTCTCACTCTTCCCACCACTACCCAGCCTCCTACAGTATTAAAAAAATGATTGAAACTTTTGCTTTTTGTATTTTAAGGCAGCTTACCTCTCAATCTTTTGCATTCCTGTTAAATAAATATACCAGGGGACAACCCCTTAGAGGCTTTCTACTGGCACTGCTGATTTCATGCTGGCCTCTCTCCTTGAAGATTCCTACATGGGCCCTTCATGCCCTGCCCACAAGCCCCTAATGCTTGACGTGATTGCATCTCATCCCCAGATCTTCATTGTTAGAAAGTTCCCATCAGCTTGTCTACTAAGCCCGTTTTCTTTCAAAATTGTGTTCCATTTGTGTTAAAACCATGTACTCTGAATTCTCAGTCTTCTCTTCCAAACTGTTTCCTCTTTCTGCCTACGAATTAATTTTTTCTGCTATATTCCTAGCCCACCGGATAAGGCCAGGCTCCGTCTGCACACCGATCTCTCCACTCTTCCCTCTTCTTCCATATCCAGCCTGGAAGGATAAAGCCTCTGCATCAGTCTTGTTTTTTCAAGCTGATGTTCCAGGATATTAAGACATCTGGGCAGAGGGAGGAGATGATAAGAAGGGATATTTTTCCTTTTAGTGGTTCATGTGGAATGAGCACCCAGAGAGGCTAAGAAAAGTGCTGTAAGTTTTCAGTTCATCTTGAGACAACCCTGTTGCCTCCCACTCCCCACCCAGCCCACCTCAGGAACTTACAGTGGTTCCCACACTTTATACCTGTGTCTTTTCCTTTCTGAAAGGAGGGAAGTATGCTCTTTACTTGATTAGGAAGGGTTTACCAGAGTTTTGCAGCCTGAACGTGATTTGTTTCCTTCAGCCTTTCTGCACAGCCACAGAGCCTGTCTGCGGGCACAATGGTGAGACCTACAGGAGTGTATGTGCTGCCTACTCGGACCGTGTGGCCGTTGACTACTACGGGCCCTGCCAGGCCATTGGGGTCCTCTCGGAATACAGCTCTGTGGCCGAGTGTGCTGCTGTGAAGTGTCCTTCGCTCTTGGCCGCGGGGTGCAAACCCATCATCCCACCCGGTAGGCTGTCCATATTTAGGGTAGGCAGGGGTACAATTGTAAAACTTTGCTTACCACCAGAGAACGAGTAATTAAGAAGAGAGTTGAGTAATTTATTTTAATTTTTCAAAAATGCTTAAGACCCTTACGCTGATTAGACATACCACACTGGGCTGACCTCACAAAGCTATGGTGTCATCTGCACTGTGGTTTGGTTTGGTTTTGCCTTGCTTTGCTTTGCTCTGAGACAGGGTCTCACCAGATGGTGTAACTCAGGCTGCCCTTGAGCTTGCAGTGATCCTCCCACCTCGGCCTCCTGAATGTTGGCATTACAGGCATGCACCATCATGCCCAGCTTTGGTCTGATTTTTTATGGCAACCCTCCCTCAAGCAAAATCATATACCAAGCACCAATATATTGACAGATAAAGTAGTATTTAATTACTAAATTAGGGTATTAGTTTAAATGCATAATATTTTTCATAATGTCTACTTTTTAAATTAGTAACAATAAACTAGTAGTGAATAATCAAAACAGTTTTGATTAACACATTTGAAATTGAGAAAAACAGAAGAAAATTACTGTTTTAGATTGACCTCGGCATTTAATTTAATTGGTTTAGTTACATAGAATCAGGAAAGTCCTGTTTCATGCAGATGGTTGAGAGCATTAAGTTTTGCTGAACAGCTTATCTTACAGTCTCACACTCTTCAATTAAACAGAAATGACAGAAAGGACTTTAACCCAGGTCTGCACAGAACAGGCTGATCTGGAGTCTGCTGGGTTCATTCCTCCACCTGTCAATTCCACGAATGGTGGCTGGGCTTCCCCCCAGGGCAATACAGTCTTCCAGGCACTGGGGCCACAGCAGTGAGCCCTTTTCTTCCTCAAGGCCGTGAGAGGTAGCACAAGTTACTATGCAAACCCGTACTGTATGGAGGCAAGAGACATGATGAAGCAAAATGGTAGCAGGTAGTGAGGGCCCATGGTGGAGAGGCCTCAGGAAGCGGGTTGTTGAACGACCTCTGTTGTGTTAGAATGGAATATAATAGCTAGGCAAGGGGCACATTCCGGTAATTGCAGCATTTGTCAGAAGGCTGAGGCAGGAGAATCGCCATGAGTTTGAGGCCAGCCTGGACTACATAGTGAGACCTTGTCCCAAAATAACCTCTCTCAAAAAATATGGTATAATACCATATTTGATTATGCTATATCTTGTTATGGTTTTTAATTTTTTTAATTAATTAATTTATTTATTGTACTGGGAATTGAACTCAGGACCTTGTGCTTGCCAGGCAGGCACTTATGCCACTGAGCTATATCCCTGGCCTTTGTTATGTTTTTTTAAACAGTGTGAGATAATTTTGAAAATTAAAGGTAACACAAACACTCATGGAACCCTTAAAGCACTAGTCCCTTTATCCTGCAGACAGAAAAACAGAGACTCAGCGAAAGCATTGGCTAGGACCCCACAGTGAGTCTGGAGGCCGGCAGGGTAGGTTGGGCCCAATACTCCTGAAGGGCCACTGCCTCTGCGCTGTTAGCCCACAGCCCTCTTGCCCCACACCGTGCTGAAGGGTGAAGGAAGGACTTTGTAAGTACACAGGTTATAAGATCCCAGGTTGGTCAGGGAACAGCCCTGAAGGTATAGACATCAGGAGAATAGCTGTGGCCCAGAATGAAGGGCTGATCATTTTGAATTCCTTGTTTAATTCTGAACACACCCAAAATGGTTTCTGTTACAGGTGCTTGTTGCCCATTATGTGCTGGGATGCTAAGAGTTTTATTTGACAGAGAAAAACTGGACACTATTGCTAAGGTAAATTGCCTGATACCTCTAGCTATTGAAATCTTACTGCTAAACTTCTTAGGAATCCTGGAAAGCAGAGTGTATTGTCCCCATTTATTGATGAAGAAATTAATCCTCAGAAAAGCAGTTTGCTCGCCAGGTATGATGGCACATGCCTATAATCCTAGCCACTGGGGAGGCTGAGGCGTTATAAATTGAAGGCCAGCCTGGGCAACTCAGCAAGATTTTATCTCAAAATAAAATGAAAAGGGTTGAGCACAATGCTTTTTGGGTTCCTTGGTCGGGGGCACTTGCCCAAGGCCTTACAGCTCCCAGTCAGCAGGACTGAGGTTCACACACGCGTGGCTGACTGACTCCCAGTTTGTGTTCCTTTCTGCCAATCAGCCTGAGCCTGGCAGCTGAGAGTAACAGGTGCCCAGATGTTTGTAAGGCCCCTCCCCTCACACTGGCCCCGCTTTCTTCAAGGGGACCTTCTAGAGCCTGCCCCTTTCCCTTCTATATCACCACTTTTTGCTGTTTTCATTTGTGGAGACAGAGCTCCAGGACTGTAGCAGCTGACACTTGCCACTACCTAGAGAATTCCTCCCATTTTGGTTAAGTTTGAGTCCCTGGTGCCTCTAACTCAGAACAGCCCCTTTTATAAAAACTCTTCTGGTGAGTGTTTATCTTGGCTGCAAACCCCACAGACTGGCAGAACCGCCTTGTATGGAACCTGCAGACTTAGGACTTGGCCCAGCACAGCCTAGCTGGGGCCAGTGCAGCAAGGTAGCAAAGACCATAAAAGGGAATTCTCCTTTTCAGGTAACAGAAATGTTCTCTCTCTCCAGGTAACAAACAAAAAACCAATAACAGTTCTGGAAATACTTGAGAAAATCCGCATGCATGTGTCTGTCCCACAGTGTGATGTGTTTGGATACTTCAGCATTGAGTCTGAAATTGTGGTCCTGATCATTCCTGTCGATCATTACCCAAAAGCTTTGCAGGTGGGACTCACCACACATTGTGCAAGGGTCGGGCTTGGTGGACTGAGAGAGAGGCATGAACCTGGACGGGGGCAGGGTCGGGGGTGGTGAGAAGTGGGGCACTGGGGAGGATTGGGAGGGTCTGGCAGAAAAGCAAGGCAGGCTCTGAAAGGCTGAGCGTTTTTCAGGCAGCTGTAGCTGAGGCACATTAGATGGCTAAATGGAAAAGAGCCAGGAGAGGGTAGAGGTAAAGTTGCAGTGGCTCGGTATGCAGAGGTGAAAGGGACCTAAGAAATCACTGGATCCAGTCCACCCATTGTACAGACAAGGCAGCTGAGGCCTAGGGAAGAAGGGACTGGAACAGGTCATGCAAAGCCAGTTATAAAGCCAGAGTGGACTCTGACTCCCTTAGGGCCACGTTCCCACTGTGGAGGAAGGTCCCATCAGATTGGTCCTGTGCGCTCCACCTTCTCTTCCTCACAGTGTAGAAGTGTGTGGAGCCCATTCGATAGGCCTAAATTTTAGCATCAAAGTGCTAAGAGCTCAAGTGAAGAGGATGAGTGAATGTAGGCAGTTTGTGGCTCACAATCATGTTTATCGAGGCATTGAAAGTAGATCCCCTAGTGGGTAAGCAGCTGGGCGAGGGGACGCAAAGCTGTGATCCCATATACCTGGGAGGCTGAGGCGGGAAGCCATTGGGTGTGAGGCCACCCTGACCCATCACAAAGAAGAAGAAGATGTTCTGGTCTCAGTGTGTAGCCCAGGGATGGAGTGTGCCCACCTAGCATGTTTGAGACCGCGGCTTTGATCTCCAGCTCCATACAGAACAGAGCACATAAGAATAAGCACTGAGCAGTACTGCAGAAAACTGAAAGCAGCTGACTGATCATGGCAGTGGCCTTGTGGATCAGTTCTTTTCCAATTTGATTTCCATTAACGCTGTTATGTATATAGTCAATTAAGACTATAGTAAAATGTCACTCTGCATAAGAACAAGAGAAAGCAGACTTCCTGTCAGGCTGCACTACTTCGGGATGTAGGTAGAATTTGTCTGACCTGACCTGCTGATAGGTTTATGGCTTTGTATTGAAAGGATCTTATTTTTTCCTCCCAGATTGAGGCCTGCAATAAGGAAGCGGAGAAGATTGAATCCCTTATCAACTCAGACAGCCCCACCCTGGCATCCCATGTCCCTCTCTCTGCCCTCATCATTTCCCAAGTGCAGGTCTCCAGCAGCCTGCCGTCCACAGGCATTGGGCTCAGGCCTCCCTGCTGCCCCCTGCTCCTCCTCCCGCTCCTCAGCCTGGGCCGCACCTGGAGCTTGCTCTGGCTGTAGCCCTGGTGCCCGCACAGGGTGCAGAGTGCTCCTCAACCCAGCTGTTCTACCTTGTGAGCGACATTCAGGACTGGTCGTTGGTAGCCGGATCGTGGCCAAGCAAAAGCACACGTCACCTCTTTTCACCACACAGTATTTTTTACATTGCCAGTATTGGTAGTAAGGTTTTTGTCTCATTTTTACAAACATCAGTGTTTTCTCAAGTGCTAAGGAAAGAGGGTGCCTCTTTCTGGGATCACTGCCTCATGATTTACATTTTACCCGGTGGATGGGTCCCCCACTCTAAAACTAATTTCACATCACTAACAAATGATCACTGTTTAGAAAGAGAGCTCGCTTTGCTGTTGGGTTCATATCACAAAAACTTCAGAGTTCCTTAAGTGTTAAGTTTGTCCTTATGTTTATTTTTGTATACAGATACCTTCTGTATCTAGAGGCAGGGGTCTGGTGAACAGCCATGCTGTTAGACAGCATGGAGTAAAAATAAAGCTTCTTTGAAATTACTATGTAAATCATCAGGCAGATTTACGTTAATTTACAGAAATTTAATTCAGGACCCATCTACTATGTAAGAGTAAGCCGACACTCGTATATCTTATGACAGTCTCAGCAGTCACTGACCTGTGCCTGTGTTTTCTGTAAAAGGGAAAGGTTACACTGCATCAAAGCATTTTGCATCATGCAATTTTATATTAAAACCAGATATATATTCTTTGGTATTCATGGAGTTAAATTTAGAGTTTTTAAACATCAATCTTTAAACCAATTGCTGCTACTTTATATGATTGCCAAAAAGTTAAATAATTAGTAGTTCATGTAAATAATACATGATTTTTCTATTTTATTATGGAGAAGGTGAATAGCCATATTTGTAAAATGACAATCATGTGTTAACCCAGTACTCTCCGTTCATGAAGACACATTAGTTTTTTGTGATGTGCACAATGTAGATAAATGTTCTGTCTTTCTTCTGATATAGAAGTATAAAGAATTGCAGTTTATATATTTAAAAATATCAAGCTAAGTATTAAAATGTTTGCATGTTGTCTAAGAAATCGGATACTTTGAATGTGTTTCAGTTTGAAATAAGCTATTCAGTGTAATACTTCTTGTTTGTATGCACCTAAACTTAGTTTTTACATGAAGTGTTTTTTCAGTATTATATGTACCCTCTGAAATATATAGGGATATGCTTTTATACCAAAATATTTTGAAAAGTGGGCACTTAAAGCTTTCAGAGTATTTCAGTATTTCTGATGTCTGTTGCAGTTACTTATTTCTGTATAAATGTCTTCAATGCAATATACTAGAAAGCTTTCCTATTTTAATAGAAATAATTTGTATGGGATCAAGTGTATTTCCAAGCAATGTGAACATTTAAAATGAAACAATGGATCACCCTTGGTTTGAGCTGTGTCTTTTGCTGTCCGGTGAATCTCTGAAGTTGTGGAGTGTTGTTATCCCAAGTCCAGGGCCCTGGAGGAGCAGGGCAGTAGAAGAGAGCAGACCCAGGCGTGGCCGGAGGGCAGGCAGTGGCACAGAGTCAGGTGAACAGACCCCAGTTTCAGACAGGCATTCAGGACAGAAACAGCATGAGGTTTTGTCTCTGAGACCCAGGAACAGACTAGGTTAGTGGTGGCAACCCTATGGCACGTGTGCCACAGCAGGCTGTTGGTATCACTGAAAAGCTCTAAAAGGTTTCGCCTCACTGCACTAGTTAGTTCTACTTTTGACTCCTGGTGTCCAGCTCCAGGGCACATGCCAGGCAGAGGGACACAGAAGTGTGAGGATGAAGGGCCTATCATAGAAGAGGTCGTATCAGTCAAAACCCAGAGCGGCTTCAGTTCTGTCACATGCACACAAAGCCCCGCTCCTTCAGTACAACATGGGTCAGCCACAGCTCTTCACCATCTTCACTACAGGACCTGTTCCAGTGTCCTCACAAAGAGACACAGGGAACCACAAGCTGGCTCTGAAGGCTCTGCTCAGAAGGGACATCGTCACTTCTGCCTTCATTTACCCCCAAACCAAGTCATGAAACTCCAAAGTTCAAAGGATGGGGATGTAAACTCTTCTGTGGTGTTGTGTACATTATGGCCAGGGGCAATGGTAGTTTGAATAACACAGCCTACCCCAGAGGGACTTCTTCATCAGACTCTGATGGCCAGCACTAACTCGATCTTCCATAACAAAAGTAGGGGATGGGATACACCAAGGTAGAGAAAGATCTAAAGGTTGGTCCTGCTCTAGGCACACAATCATGAAAATTCCAAAAATGGTAATAGGAGAAAGCAGCTCGGGCCAGCTCAGGAGATATTGCTCCGAGAGTGCCAGCCGCCTCAGTGGACACCAAGCTGTGAATGGTTTCCCAGTGCCCAAGCAGGTAGATGCTATCTAGCAGGAAGTACCCAGAAGCCCAGGAGAGAGCAGCTCTTTAGGAAGGAGACAGTTTAGAAGAGGAAATTACTGCATGAAAGTAAGTTCTAGGGATTTAGTCTTCTACAGACATGATTAATGAAACCAAGGTACTCAAAAAATACTTGAAGCCAGTCCTGGTAATATATACCTGTAATCTCAGCACAATGGGAGACTGAGGCAGGAGGACCACAAATTCAAGCCCAGCCTCGGCAACTTAATGAGAGTGAGAATCCATCTCAAAAATAAAAAAAGGCCCAGCTGAGTGTGAAATGGCTCCCTGTCCAATGTACACAAAATAATTGGGAATGGACCCCAAAAGGCTCAGAGGGTTGGTCGGCCTGGATCCATAACCACCTCTGTGGCAGAAGAAACCAGAAGAAATTCCAGATGGAGTTATGAATGGTGGTGCATGTCTGTAATCCCAGCACTTGGGAGGCTGAGGCAGGAGGATCACTATGAGTTAGAGGCCAGCCTAGACTACATAGCAAGACCTTCTCTCTCTCCCTCCCTCCATGTCTCTCTCTCTCTCTCACACACACACACACTCACACACACACACACACACATACACCAGATAGAATGGGTTTCCTATGTGAAAGAATTCTGTTTCTAGAAGACACCTGTTAGGTGTGTTCTCTAGGGCATGTGCATCTCCCTACCAGGCCATTATTCCCTGAACCATCTGTAACCCTCAGTGGTCTCCCCATCAGGCTAGGCACACACCCAGAGGTGCTGTACACAAAGGCCAGCACATCCCACTAACAGCCAGTGGGGTGCAAATTCAGAAAGACTTACAGAAAAGTGAAATATCAAAAGTTACTGATATGCCGGATGTGTGGTGCATTCCTATAATCCCAGAACTCGGGGCTGAGGCAGGAAGATTGCTATGAGTTCCAGGCCAGCCTCAACTAATAGCAAGACCCTGTCTCAAAACAAAAAGTGACCAATCCTAAAATAATTCTTATACCCAGAGGAAAAATGGCAACAAACCTCAAGAGTGACTATGGGTGAGGAACAGGCAACTTGGGGAAGATTGTGCTGGCCTCCTGCATACACAGCTCCAGGTCTGCTGTGGTATGGGTGTTTGTGTCCACAGGGCCAATATGTGAGCAAAAGTGCACCACCCATCAGATGTGTGGGCTTGAATGTCACGCTAGAGGGACATGCAGAGCCTCTGGCCTTGCTGTCCCAGCCACACGAGCAGCTGGGATGGCTCTGGTGTGCGCAGAACTATGTGAGTCAGACCTCCCCGTCTGGGCCTGCTGTTGGACAGTGCTTTGTTCTCCACGGTCCTGGGAGCATCCTGAGCTCTACTGAGGAAACACAAATTGAGCTCTAGGTTTCAGCCCTACTGTGGGACAGTTAACTCACCAAGACAAACCTCCAAAAGAAATATTATTTTTATTTACTTGGTTTAATGTTTCTCCTCCAGCACTGAGCTAATGGGAATGAAGCCCAAACATTCCCACAGGGGTGGTCTGTTTCCCAAAGGGACAAGAGACCCTGCTCCTAGACCCTCACTCTCCTCTCCCTCCTTCCTTGCTGGCTGCAAGAGGCCTGAATTATGAGCTTTGCCAGCTGAGGGGAAAGAAAGGCAGAGGACTTGTTCCTGGGGCCTTCTTTCCCCAGCCCAGGCCTTCGGCTGGAGAGCAGACTCCACTGTGGGTAGAGGGTCACACATTGAGTCAGGGCAAGGCCACAGCTGGAGGCCAGGCCAGGCTTTCCCTATACAAGAAGGCCTCTCAGGATGTAGCCAGTCACACGGAAGGGTACCTCGATAGTGGGCACCAAAGGGTGTCACCCGAGACCAGACTGACAAGGTGGGTCTGAGCAGACACATCCAGGAGACAGGAATCGTAAAAGTAACAGCCACAGCCGGCCAGCGAACTTTCTGGTTCACACAGTGCTTGATGTACACAGACAGCAAATGTCAGCTCCAAGTCTGAGTCACACCCTGGGGAGCTAAGCTGATGGGGCAAAGGGAGGCAGGACGCGCTCTCTCTGGCAGCATGTTAACACCCTGCCCCAGCCACCCGCTCTTCCAATTGTCCAAAGTGAAGCCTACCGGGCTGGTTTTTCTATAAAAAAGTATGTATGCACTCCCCCAAAGACCTGGAAACATAAAGGAACAAGCCTCACACCTTTCTCTCTCAGCTTCTACCAAGTAAACAGCATCTCTCTGCATGTGTCTGAATATAATTGGTACAGGGTCCCTCTGTCCACCATGCCAGGGGTTACCTCACCGCCCTGTGAGTGGAAGTTCAGGGAAACGTGGTTTTGGGTTTGGAATATCGTTGCTGATGGTTCCTTTCCTGCCTAACAGTTCATAGGGCAGGGCCCAGCAGGTGACCTGTGTTTCTTATCTGGAGAAATACCACCCCTGTCTCCCCAGACCAAGCTCCATGAGCTTTGCTGCAGTTGTGAGCAGGTGATTTACTGAAGGGTCTGGTAAGCACTTATGTTGGTCAGGGTCCCTGCAGGAAAATAGGTGACCTACCTTAACTAGAGTTAATTTGAGGAACGTTTAGTAAAGGGATTGTCTACACAGGTGGGCAGGTACAGGGAGCCCACAGGGAATGGATGGCAGACTGGGACGTACCAGCGGGTCTGGGAGTTTCCGGAGCTCAGAGGGTGAGGCAGTTAGAACCCTCTCCCTGCGATGGAGAAGGCCGGTGCTCCCTCCCTGGGCCCCCTGTAGCTCCATTGGGCATCCAGTGCAAACCGAGGGAGTATAAGGGAGCCTTCTGAGGTGGCTGCACAGCTCAGCTTTCAGGCAGAGAGGAGAACAGAGTCAATTTATGGAAGGAAAGGGAGAAAAATGAAGAGGAAGAAGAAGAGAAAGGGGATGATATCCAGCACAAGAGCCTAGGACAATGCCAAGCAGAGGCCCAGAACATGGACATCATTCCCCTGCACCACCCACATTGAGGCGAGGCCACCAAACGCCTCTTCCTTCCTGACCTCGCTGTCTCCTAAGTCCCCACCTTCCTCCCTTACCCCTTCTTCACGGGTCCCAGGCTCCCTGAGAATCCCCCATCCTGCTGTAGCCTAGCAAGGGAGTTCCAGTCCTCTGCCCCTCTGAGTGACACAAAGGCTGGCACCAAGGCCACAGCACTCAAGACTAGACCGGAAGTACACTATACACCCATTCAGATGACTGCAGAAACTTTCTTCCGCTCAGGTTAGCTGGCTCTGAAGCAGAGAGCTGCAGGAATAGGGGGAAGATGGCCGCTCTCCATCAGCAAGCAGCCTCCCAAGAGAGCGCACCTCATCACAGTGTGTTCATTTTCTCCCTACAACAGCTCAGTCTGTGAGGAAGGAAAAGTCATAATGAAATGAACTTGGTTGTGAGTCTGATCAAGTCTAGATTGGGTGATTTTAAAAGGTGTTGTTATTGTCAGTGTTTCCCCATGACCTCCCCCAGCTGGTTTAGTGGTGCTGTGTAAAAAAGCTCACAGTGACTTGGAAATTGTTCAGTATCAACGAAGCTGGTGTTCCCAGCACCTAATGATGCGAATAAACTATACCACTGAACTTCACCAAGAACGGGCTTTTGGCTTCACTGATTTTTCTCTATTGTTTTCCCAATTATTATTTTACTGATTTTTAAGCTTTTTTTTTCAGTACTGAGGATTGAAGCCAGGGTCTCACACATGCTAGGCAAATTACCAAAATAACAGAATGGAGTATCTTTACAAATCAATAAATAGAAGGTTTAGAGTTCAAGGTATCAGTAATAAGGATCTTTCATTAATTTTCCTTCTTTTTAAAACAAGGAAATATGAAAGAGTAAGAAGTCATTGCAGGCCGAGTGTGGTGCTGCACGTCTGTAACCCCAGCCAGCACTCAGGATACAGAGGCAGGAGGATTGCCATGAGTTCAAAGCCAGCCTGACCTACATAGTGAGATCAAGGCCAGCCTAAACTACACAGCAAGAACCTGTCCCAAAAAGAAAGAAAAGAAAAAAAGAAAGAAAGAAAGAAGTCATTATGCTTTTTCCTCAGCCATTCAATGGTGAATCTTCTTACTGGTTTCAGCGCTCTGCACCAACTCAGATGAGAGTCTTGGGACAGAGACACATCTATAGTTTAGGTCCCTAGACATAACCTGGTCATATTTCTCCCTTTTCTACCTTCTTTCTTTCTATTCATGTACTTAAGATTGCCAGAGATGTCATCTAATTCCAGTTTTCCTTTCTCACTTGGAGCACTGGAGGTGAATTTGCTTTGTACACCAACAGGAATATTACTACAAATAATACTACACAGCAGCAAACGTACAATCTAGCAAACAGTCATGCTTTTTTACTTTTTTTTACAACTTACACTTATGACCTCCTGCTCCTGTTGACAGTTTCTACTGGAAGAAGTGTTATGGGACAAATAACCAAGTAACCAAGAAAGGTTTCACAGGAAGGAATATTACAAGTGATTGACCCCTTCCATAGTGACAAAAGAAACAGTTTACCAGGGGCGATGTGGAGCTCAGTGGCAGAGTACTTGTCTAACGTTTCTGAGGCCCTAAGTTTCACCTACTACAAAAATAAGATTATATAAGAATCATAAATGTTTATGCTCTGAATACAAATGTTCAAAGTACATGAAGCAAAATTAATAGAACCTAAAGGGGAAAAAACAAGCCCACAATTACTGCTGAAGGGCTCAACATCCTTCTCAATATTTGATAGAACAGGCAGAAAATTTATTAAAAATATAAAAGACTTGAACAATTCTATCAATCTACTTTATCTAATTGATATTTAAGAACATTGTATCCAGTAAAAATAGAATACACAGGTTTTTCAAGAGTACAGAAAATACTTATCAACATGGGTCACATCATGGGCCGTAAAACAATTCTTAGTAACTGTTACAGGTGCAAAGTCACACCAAGTATATTCTCTGTCCCCCAAAGAATTAAGTGGGGTTGGGCATGGTGGCACACACCTATAATCCCAGCACTCAGGAAGCTGATGAAGGAGGCTGGCCCACCAGCCTGGCCCACAGAGTGAGTTCAAGGCCAGCCTGAACTGTATTGTGAGACCTTGCCTCCAAAAGACAAAAAACAAAACAAAGCAAAACAAAAAGCGGGAATCAATGACACAAAGATATTGGGAAAGGTCCCAAATATTTGTAAACTAACATTTAAAAAAAAAATTATAAGTTGAAAAATAAATCATGAAAATTAGAAAGTGCTTATAAGTGAATGAAAATTAAAACAGAGTGTATCAACATTGGTGCCAAATTTAATGCTGCTCCAGGGAAATTCATAGCACTAAATGCTTATATGAGAGAAAAAGAAAGGCTTGAAGTCAATAACCTCAACTCCACCTGAGGAAGCTGAAGAAGAAAGAAATTAGTGTGGTGGTGCAGGACTATAATCCCAGATACTCTGGGTCTGAGGCACAGGGATCAAAGTTCAAGGCCAGTGCTGCACAATTTAGTGAGATCCTGTGTCAAAATGAGGGTATGGGCTGAGTACTCAGCGGTAGTATTTGCCTAGCATATGAGGCCCTAGGTTTGATTCCCCAATGCTGCCAAAAGAAAAGAAAAAAAAAAAAGATAAAAAAATCAATAAAATAACAATTGGGAAAACAATAGAGAAAAATCAATAAAATCAAAACCCCATTCTTGGTGAAGTTGGTGAAGTTCGATTCTCATCATTAGTTGCTGGGAACACTAGCTGATATTGAACAATTTCCAGCTACTGTGTACCTTTGAACATAACATTTTCTTTGTTTTATTTTTTGAGACAGAGTCTTGTTATGTAGCCCAGGAGATTCTCCTGCCTCAGCCTGCGCTGAGATTTCAGGCATGCGCCACCATGCTGGGCCCCTGGCTACAATTTTTTTATCAACCAATCAGCACATAATTTTGTTTAATGTGTGCTTCTATTTAAAGATACTTAATATATATTGTGAATTCATTAAAATTGGACTGATGGCCAATAGCATGACAACTCATGCTTAAATAAAGTTTATTTAAAACACATTCTCTCTGTAAGGCATATCACAATCTTTTTGCACTTAGAAATACTAAATGGCATTTTAAGACCATGATTTGAGCTATTTTAAACAGCAAAATCACCAAGAAAAGCACAAAAATGTGAGTGTGTCACTAAATAGACTGCAGGGAGAACACGTAGAGGGGACAGCTGAGACGAGGAGAACGTCACCTGTTCAGCCTCAGCTGGGCCTTGGACGTTGGGCAGCTTAAGTGCTTTGCCGCTCTGCACATCTGCAGATGATCACACAAGTGCCCATGTATTAATTTGGGACAGCCCATAAGCCCTAGTGAGTAGACAAATTCATAAAACTCAATGCACAAATAATAAAGATCAACTGTATTGGCAAACCTCTGGAAATTACCAATATTAGAAATGATAAGGAGCTACCATCACAGATTATACAGACAATAAAGGGATACTAAAACATGAACAATTTTATACCTATAAATTTAACCACTTAGATTTAAGGACATGGACAAATTTCATAAAATATCCAAATTACCACTGCTCACTTATGAAGCTGAACCTGTAGTTTGAACCTCGATCCTTCCCCCAAAATCAAAATCACCCCAGATAGATGGCTTTGTTGTTGATTTATAGTAAATATTTAAGAATAAAATAATAATAATTCTACACAAATTCTTCCAGGAAATACAGAACCCATCTCAAACTTATTTATAATGCAGCATTACTCTGATTCCTAAATCGGAAAATAAAATCACGAGAAGAAAAACTGAAGTACTGACCAGCATTCTACTACAAAGTTTAGAGAGATTAAAGAAGGTATAAACATAAACATATACTATCTTGCTAGATCAGCAAATTCTATATTGTTGAGATCAATTCTCTGCAAATTTAAATATGAATTTGATGCAATCCCAATAAAAATCCCAGCAGCCTTTTGTTTTGTTTTGTTTCCCAGTAATTGACAAGCTGACTCTAAAATTTAAATGGAAATGCAAAGGACCTAACTTGAATAGAACAATTTTCAAAAGAAAAAGAATGCACAATTTGTACTACCTGATTTAAAAGCTTGTAAAACTACAGTGCCAAGCATGGTGACACACACTTGTATTCCAGCTGTTATGGTTGATACATTGTGTCAACTTGGGGAATCTAGAGGTTTAGCTGAGTGACTCAGGAGGAAGCTGGGGGGCTTACTTTGTAAACATCCTGAGCCTGTGGAAGAGGAGTGCATGGAGATCGTGTGAGAGCTACACACCCCCTGGGTGGGGGTAGGTTGTTTACAATGTAGGGAAGAAAAGGAGGCTGCTTGCAGCCATTCCTCCCTTTGTGCTTGTGGCTTTTGCTATGCTCTGCTGCCGTAAACAGTTTGCCCTCTGCCATGTGCCATTCTGCCTCAGAACCAGCCAAGTATGGACTGAGACCTCCACAAACTGTAAGCTAAATAAACCTTTCCTTCCTTAATTTTGGGTGTTGGGTATTTTGTCTCAGCAACGAGAAAAAAGTAACCAAGACACCAGCACTCTGGGAAGCTGAGGCAGGAAGATTGAAACTTCAAGCCCAACCCGTGGAATTTAGCAACTTAGTGAAGACCTTGTCTCAAAGTGATTGCTTTTAGAAAAGGTCTGGAGATGTAGCTCGATGTGAAGGCCCTGGGTTCAATCCCCAGAGTCACACATATATACAAACACACACACACACGCACATACACATTACAATAATGTAGACAGTGTGGTATTAGTATAAAAATGCCAGGCATGGTAGCATGGTAGCACACTTCTGTAATCCTAGCACTCAGGAGGCTGAGGCAGGAGGATTGCTGCATTAAGGCCAGCCCAGGCTATATAATGAGACCTTGTCTCAAAAAGAAAAGAACCCCATAAACAAAAAATAATAATAACACATGTAGACAAGTGGAACAGAATAGACAGAATATATATACATACATACGTACGTATGGAGAGGAATAAGCTTTCCCAGAAATGGCACTAGAACTGAAGTAGCTGACAAAGCACAAGTAAGCAGCAGGGAAGCGCAAGGCAAGGAAGAGGAGCCAGAGAGCAGGGAACCAACAGATAGAGCCCCCCTGCCCACACCTGACATCCCCACCCAGCCATCCCCAGGCACCCACACAACCAATAGGCACGACCCTGGCCTGTATCCAACCTTATTTGCCTTGTGGTTTTGACCCCCTAGAGGCTCTGGACATCATAACACTTCCTTGTATAGTCAACTGGGGGGCGGAGTCAGGTTTCCCCACTGAGCCACGATTCCTGTCACTTTCAGCCTGTGGATCCTCCCATAACCCCAGGGTCTTAAGGGGCCCAGTGCCTGCCCTTAGAGGGGCTGTGAGCTCTCCTCACTGGCCTGCTGCTGCACTGAGCCACGCACTTTCCTTCCTTTTGCTTTAATGAATCTTTCTCTGGGTACTCCTTCTAAGTGTCCTGCTCAAGTCTTTGGGCTACCAAGAACCTGGAAACAGCTTCCCAGGATAGGGGGTAAGACAACTGCATATTCCAAACAGGAAAAACACGAAAGAAACACAGCCCTCACTTTACACTCTACACAATAATCAAAATGAATGAAAGAGCTGAAGTTAAATGTTACAGCTGAAACTGTCAAACGTCCAGAAAAGAAGACAAAGTTTTCATGATTTCTTTCCCCCTAAAGTGCTAGAAATTGAACCCAGGGCTTTCTCCAGGCTAGCCACATGTCCTACCACTGAACCCCAGCCCAGCCCATGAGTACTGAAAGAAGACATAAATCCAACCCCCAAAATGATAAATTGGAACAATCACTCTCCTTTGTGTCAGACCTTTGCTACATGTCCGCTGGCCTGAGCAGTGTCTCCCTCTCCCAGCAACTCATGGTCCTTGCTAGGGGTCAGCTTTGCCGCTGCCTACTGCCACCTGGCGCCCTGTCCAGGTGCCCACTGCTAAGGTCATCTGGGAGAGCCCATCGCACCCACCCTGCAGGGCCTCCACAGATGTCAGGAGTTAGGAATGTGACCCTTCCCACTGGAAGGTGGGTCCCAGGAAGATTTCTCTCTGGGCTCAGCTGTCTCATCTACAGCCTCAGTATAGAAACAGCTTTCTACAGATTCAAAGGTCCAAATGGAATTCTCCAGTGTTCATCTGCTCATTTTAATGTTGATTTGTTAGTAAAATGGAAGAGAGAATTGAACGGAGTGGGTTTAGGTCTCCACCCACGGTCACAAGTCCCCTTTGAGTCAGAGTGGGTACCAGTGTGATGCACTCTCACACTGTTGAAAAGTCCTGACATACAGTGAGTGTATTTGTCTGACACAGGAGAAGGCATAGAGCAGATAGTACCCAGTCCAGCTGTGGTTCTCTGGCCAGCTGTGGTTCTACGGGTCACTGGTATTACAATTTCTGCCTTCATAATCAATCAGTGAATCTATCCAGTGCAGACCCGTTAATTGGAAAGTCTTCGATGAGGCAGAGTCCCATCCCTAGTAAGTAGTTGGCTTGGGGGTCTGGCGCGGGTGACTCAGGCTATGCCTTCATCAGGGTGTCTCACACAGGGCTCCTCCAGTACCAAGTGCGATGGTCAAACTTGATTGTGTCAACTTGAGGCTCGGGAGCTATCTGGGGATCAGCGAGCACACTTCTGGGTGTGTCTGGGTAAGTCATGGCGGCGCCTTTGTTCTGCAGTACTCTGCTGCCATGACACTCCTGCCCTGGAGCCGGCTGACTGTGCGCTGAGTCCTCTGACTGTGAACTGAATTCAACCCACCCTCTTTGAAGCGCGAGTGTCTGGTATTGTGTCCCAAGCAGAGAAAACTGATTAGTACAGCAGGTGTGTACTGCCACCAAGACGAGAGAAGGTCAGGGCCTCTGCAAGCTGGAAAGGCTCAAAGCCCATAGGGGTGGGCAGCACAGGAATGGGAAGAGAGAGGCCGGCAGCAGTCTTGTCTGAGGTCACAGCCCGAGCAAAGAGGGGGCAATCTAGGAACATGTTGGGAGCGATGAAGAAATAATGGTAAGCAAAGTAAATCAGACACAGAAAGTTAAATATCTGGTTGCTCTTATATGAGAAACTCAAAGTATAGGCAATTTAAAAAGCAAAATAAAACAGATTATAGGACACAAGGAGGTAAACTTTTCGTAGAGGGGAAGGGAATACAGGGCGGAGGAAGGGGGACGGGAAGGAAGAAGGAAAGATAAAAAGGGCTAAGATGCATAGTGTACGGATCTGCATACCCAGGCACCTCCCACGAGGACCGTTTTGGTTATGTGTGGCAAACATGTATTAATAAAAAGTGAAAAGAGAAATCTACTTTGACGGGAGTACGCTTAGTTGCCCTCAGGGTAGGGTTTGGCCTGACCGAGAGGCGCGGCGGGTCAAGCGCACAGGGCAGAGCGGACTGCAGGGCGCTTCGGGGCGGCCGGCGCGGGGAGAGGCCCAGTTCCAGCCCACACTCGCGTCCTGGGGAGAAAAGCGTCCAGCCCCCAGGGCAGAGACCCCTGGGAGCCCAGGGTCACTGGGAGGGAAGGGCGCACCGGGAGCCTGAGAGCCGGGGCCGACCTCCGGCGGCCCAGTCGGACCCGTCCCCCGCGGTCCACTCCTCGCGCGCCCTCCGGCCCGTCCGTCCGCCCGGGGCCACTCGGGAGATCCGGAACCAGGCCCCAGGCACCCGCAGTCCGGCGGCGCCGGGCGGCGGCCGTGTTCCCGCTGCGAGCGCTCCGGCCCGCCCTCCGCCGCCCTCCTCGCCTCCGCCGCCCGCGGCGCTGCCGTGTAAGGCGGGGGCGGCGCCGCACCCTCCCGACCCCTCCCGCCGCGTCCCAGGCAGCCGGCTGCGGCGAGCGAGCGCAGCAGCGGAGCCGAGGTGCGCGGAGCCGGCATGGGCAAGTCAGGTGAGCCGCCCGGCCGCGCGAGCTGGGCTGCCGGGCCTCGCCCTCGCCCTGCCCTCCGCCGGCCCCGAGAGCAGGGCGACGCGGGGCCCCGCGCGCTGCACGGGGCTCGGGCTTCGAAACGGGGCCCCGGGGTGCGGATGGGGGCGCGCGGGGCGAAGCGCCGGACGAGCAGTGCAGGGCAGTCTTGGCAGCCAAGGTGGCTCAGGCCACCGGGAAAGAGGGAGGAAGGCAGACCCGGGGAGAACTCACTTGGCTCTGAGCCAGAGATCGCGCCTGGGAGGGTTTCCAGGGGTTAAGGGATCGGCGCCCCACGTCCGGCCCGAGGCGTGGCTTTTGCTTTGTTTCAGAAGAACAAAGTTTTGGTTAGAAAAAGACCCCAAACTGTGGCAGCATCCCCCTGCAAAAGCAGCTTGCGCTTTGGACCTTCTGAAGAACAGCTCCGAGCCACCTTCTCCCGAGCCCCTCTGTGCCAGGCCCGGTGCCAGTGCACCCTACTTCTTCGTTTGTCTCTAGCCTGTTGCTGCCCATCCTCACCGTGGTGGCTGTCACACGGTGAAGTTTCTGAAACGAAGAACTCGTCACTTCCTGTCTGCTTCCACCCCAACTTCTGCAGGGTGAAAGAGCACGCTGTCAGCACCACCATCAGGCCCCCTGGGCCTCAGTCACCACCTTTTGCCTGTGCCCTGTTCTGCAGCTGGAACTCGGTCCCTTCCCTGGGTGCCCTTGTCACCACCCCCGGCCCTTAGCCCAACAGTTCCCCCCCGCCCTTGTGAGCTCGAGTCCTGTACGGGGAGCCCATCACCCTTCATTCTCTGACAGGGACAGGCAGCCTCCTGTTCTTTGCACAACCCCTCTTGCATGGACCGGGGCCTAGTGCTCATAGATAGACCCTGTTTCTCCAGACTCCTTGCTCTTTGCCAAAAAGGGTGTCTGTGTTTATCCCAGCATAGTCCTGCCTCAGAGGACACTGAAGGAACCGCTGGCCATCAGAACTCAGGAGTCCTGCTTTACAGCATTGTCAGGTGCAGACGACCAAGGCTTGGTTCTTTCTTAGATCTGTCCACGGCCTGGACTCCTGAAGTGCTGGCACTGGGAGGCAGTGGCTTCTCTTGCCCTTGGCCCTAACCTACTTTACTTCAGGCTGCAGTGGCAGGCCTGGCTTAAGCATCCTGGCCCTATGAAATTAGGCCCTGCCCTTTACCCCTCCCTGCCTCAGTTTCCCCATCTGTACAATGAGGGCAGCCCATATGATTCCCAAGGTCCTTTGCAGAATGGAAAGATGACAAGAGGTTGTCATGTAACTCAAAGAACACAGCGGTAGATACTGAAGGGTGATGTGAAAGAGCATGTTAAGGTCTCAAGAAATCAACTCCTCTGTAGATTTAGAAGATCCACAGATTCTCTGAAACTGCATTTTAATGAGTTTTCTGGTTTTTTACCCAAGATAGTTTTCAGGAACTGCTAATACTCAGCTGTGTGTCCATTCTTCTATCTGTTTATCTTTCTCTCTTCTCTTTATTCTTCCTTCCTTCCTTCCCACCTCCCATCCTCCCTCACTGCTTTCTCTTTTCCTGTCTGTGGGGTGGGGGATGGACCCTGAGGCCTCACATGTACCAGGTCCACGCTGCAGCCTTAGACACAACTCCAGCTCTCCAGCCTGTCATTTCTGTAGCAAGCTACGGGCTTAGTGCTGTGGGGCCGTGGCCCTGTCCTCAGGAGTGTTTATTTGAATTATAAAATGAATAATAAAGCTGGCGGAGCGCTTGCCTAGCATCATCCTGGCACCACAAAAAATACACTGAGGCCAGGTGTGGTGGTGCACACCTGTAATTCCAGCACTTGGGAGTCTGAGGCCAGCCAGGGAGGGCTCCATAGTGAGTTCAAGACCAGCCTGGACTGCATAGTGAGACTCTGTCTCAAAAAAATTTTTTTAAATTAATAAATTGAGTAAACTGGTCTGGGGATAGACAGGCACCATAATGCTGCAGTAAGCGATGGGAAGTAATCCAAGCCAGCCAGCACGCAGGTGAAGGGTAGGAAGAGATCTCCTGTGAGAGGCTTACCAAAGGCCCCTGGAGAAAGTGGTCAGTCCTATAGGGTCATGGGAGTTTGGGCTATATCTACTGGGACCTGAGGCTCTATTGAACATGGCAGGACCAGAGTTGTGTTAGGATGGAGGCAGGATCAGAACGGGAGAAGATGGAGGTGGGAGATGGGGGAGACATCTGCAGTTACAGCAAGAGTGACACAGGCATGTGGGGCAGAGGTGAAGGCTAGAGAGAAGGAGAAAGATTTGTAAGATGGCGGCCTTGAGCAGTCTTGGTGACCCTTATTGGGAAGGATCAGAGGTGTGAATCTGGGGACAAGACGGCAGTGATGTAGGACTAGAGATCAAGGGTTGGGCGGGTTCAGGGGAGAATGACTCCACACTCAGAAGGAAGGGGCTGGTGGCAGAAGAGAAGTTGGAGCTGGTTGAGCTAGGTGCCTTGCATGTGCTCAGGAATCTTCCAGAATCCTAGTCCAGGCCTACCTCCCTTAGAGTTCAGTGCATTGTATTTGTTTTCCCTCTGTAAGACTGGGAACCCCAGCTTAGTATCTAGCTCTTCTAAGGGTCCCTATAAAGCAACTTTGGAGCGACTGAAGTGAGCCTGTAGCACAAGCCCAACCTTGAAGTTCCAGGCTACCAACTGGGGTTTCTGTCTGTACCCACAGGGAAGGCCCCACCGATGGGCATGACCCTCATAGGAGTTAAGTGGCCCCAAAATGACAGCCATGAGGGATCAGTGCCTGCCTCTTTGGGGTCTCAGTGCCTGCCTCTTTGGGGTCTCAGTTTCCTCATCACTGTTCAAGAGCCAGGCTCTTTTCATCCCTGGCTTCAAATATGGCCCTGAGCTGTTGGAGTACCGGGTGTGCTGCAGAGTCTTCACAGCTGACTCGGCTCTAATCCCAGAAGCCACTCGGTGTAGTGTGGGGAGAGCTGAGGTCCTGCTCCCAGCCCTGCTGTCTCTGTGGGGCTAAGTGTGCAGCAAATGTGCTGGGCAGAGATCGGCAATGGCCTTGAGCTCTGTGGAAACCACTTGCTCCTAATAATAATGATTACCAGTCATTAAGCTCCTACTGCGCGCCAAGAGTGGAACAGGTGTTTCACCCTACTGAGCTTTGTGCTGCACACCAGGGCTGTTACTGTCAGCTCATCTGATAGTCTTGCAAAGCTTCAGTCCTTGCCCTAATTCACACCCAGTAAGAGAACAAACAGATTTGAACCCAGTTCTCTGCCTTCCCAGCTGGACTCTTGCCAGTGGGGACCCCTCTCCGCAGTTGTCCTGAGAATCATGGTGTCTCTGAACACACATCTCCCAGCACCAGGGGGTATCAGAGCAGAAAGCCTTTAAAGACGAACTAGCCCAGGAATTTTCTACCCTGTAGGCCCCTCTTCAAGGAGAAGCTGTGAGGGCCATGTCAACCCCAGCAGTTCCCCTTTCATTTGTTGATTTTCTTGGTGGTTTCATTCAAAGAAAGGGTTTCCAGCCAGGCATGGTGGTGCATGCGCCTGTAATCCCAGCACTCGAGAGGTTGAGACGGGAGGATTGTTGTGAGTTCGAGATCAGGCTGGGCTACAAAGTGAGCTCAAGGCCAGCCTGAACTGCATAGCGAGACCCTGTCTCAAAAAAGACAAAAAAAAAAAAAAAAAAAGAAAGAAAGGGTTTCCTTGCTTTGAAGTCATTTTGAAAACCACAACTGGCAGTCCTTCCTCTGCACACAAATGGGGAACTTGGGCCTGAGGGTGCAGGGACTTGCCACTAGGCAGGGCCGAGTGGCACAGGTAGGGCTGGAGGTTGGACAGCCCAGCAGGCATGGGTCATGGCCCTGGCTCCTTCAAGCCTCCCTCAAGCGTGTCTGTCTGGCCATCTGGAGAGGGGCACCGTGAAGGAGGTATTGCTCCCGGAAGTGTTCCTTGTTCCCTAAGCACTTGAGCAATGAATGCTTCATTGCCTTTTTTTTTTTTTTTTTTTTTGCCTTTTTTACATTAAGGAAAGACATAACTATATGCAAAGTGGACTCACTGGGTGAGCTGGGGCAGTTCACACTGACCCAGACCCTGATTTCCACATCTGTCCTCATACTTTGAACTTCATTCATCTGCTCACTCACCCGTTTACATGGCAGACACCCAGGTTTGCACATACTGAAAGATCCTTTAGAGAATCTTTTTTGTTTGTTTTGAAATGAGGTCTTGCTATGCTGCCCAGGCTGGCCTCAAATTCCTGGGCTTAGGCAACCTTCCTACACCAGGCTCCTAAGTAGCTGGACTACAGGTGTTCTGCTTAAAATCAACATGAATACAGTCAAACTTGGATTGTGAGTAACTTGTTTTATGAGTGTTCAGTAAGATGAACAAACATTTCTAAGAAATTTTAACTTAATAAATGAGCAGTGTCTTGCAGTACGGACAGCATGTCACGCCGAATGTCACATGACCACAACTGGCTCTCCCTCTCTGCTTTGCTATACAGACACCTGGGATTATTAGTTTAATGAATTATTCTCTCAAACCAAGGTTTTACTGGACTGGCATTGCTGCTTACATTAAAGGCAGGGAAGAGGTCATGTGGGGGAAGGTCCTCCCAAAGGTAGAGCTAACAGGTTTCCATGCAACAGTAAAAACTACAATAGACGTTTTAATAACTGTTCCTTATGTTCTGGAACCACCCTAAGGCATTCACATAGATTAATTCGCTTAGCCCCCGCAAATACTCTGGGGTAGCTACCAGTACCCCCAATTTATATATGGGGAACTGCAGCCCAGAGGGGTTAAACAACAGAAGCCCATCACACGGTAGGGAAAGGCAGAGCTGGGGTGCACCTTGGACTGTCAGGAACCTCGGCCTCAGGAGCAGGAGCGGAGCTTGGAATTCCCAGTTTTCCCCAGTTGCCAGCCTTTTACTCCTCCTCCCCGACAGACGCAAAAGCCTCAAAAGCTGCTGTGCCCCAGAGGGGACCTGCTGGGGCCCAGCCTCTTGCCACGGTGACAGAAGGGGCCTGTTTATGTTTCCTGCTGCCCCCCGGCATGGCCGCCCTCGTAAGCAGTCTGGAGAAGGCAGAGGAGTCAGAGACCCCAGAGAGAAAGATGGTACTAAGGGAGAAACCTGTCCCTGCCCAAAGGACTCCGCCGGGGCCTCTCAGGACTTGATACAAAGGAAGCTCTTGAGAAATCATAGTTCTTTTCTCCTCTTCCTTCCTTCCTCTTTCCTTTAAGAGATCAGAAGGCAGCTGCCAACCTGGGATCTCGTTCCTTCTGTTGCTCTCCTCAGCTGGCCCGACTTAGCCAGATCCATTTTGTAGGTGAGCCGCCTGTCATTCCCTTCGTCTTCTGACCCGTGGGCTGGAAGGTTTCAGGACAAGCCCTTGTGTCCCCACAGTGGACTCATCCCTGGACTATGTTGGGGATTTGTATGGCTTACTTCCATTCTCAGGCTTCAGCTGCTTAGTCATACAAATGGATGCAGCCCTGGAAGCTACCGTAAAGATAGTGCAAAGTTGGGGGACACACAGGCCCAGTGCCCAGAAACAGTTGGCCAGTGAACAGGGTATAGCCTGAGCACGGGGTGCATCGGCCGGCTCTCCCTGCTTCTGGGCTGGATCCTGAGGCTGTGTGACATTTCTGAGCTTCAGTTTACTTTCCCACAAAATGAAGATGGGAGCCCTGCTCTTCCCCCATCTTGAGGTTACCAAGGGCTCTCCCTGTCTACTGGGGAGAGGTGGTTTCTCTTTGACTTTTCTCTCTGTTTATCTGGGATCTTGGGTTTTGGTACAGGAGGAGATGTGGCTCTTGCAGGGTGTGGTCACCACTGATAACTTGTCACCCCGGGCCACGCCCTGCTCAGGGGAGCCGCCCAGACTCAGACTGTTTGCCGGAGGAGGAGGAGGGAGCTCTTGGGACTGCCCACGGGGTGGTGGTGAGACCCGTGCTCCCAGCCAGAGTGGGAGCAGACTCCTTGCTGAGACCTCCTGGCCCAGGGCCCTCCCTGCGCTGGGAGTGGTGCCCGGCCTCGACTTCTGGGCACCGAGCTTGGATTGGGCACTGGGGCGTTCACTTTTGTTTCTTCTAACTGCGCCCGTTCTGAGAACGCAGTGACCTGGTTTTGAGCAGCCTTGTATGTCCCTCTGCCAAGGAGGCTGCAGAACCTACTGCGCATGGGAACTGGAAGGGATACTAGGCTAGGCCTGCTCAGGCCTGCCACTCAGACGGGAGCTGTTCATCACCTTGACCATGTTCACCCACATACACCTTGCCTGACACGTGTACTTATTTTGATCGCTCGGGCTCCTTAGAGAAGCTCAGGAAACTCCTGGAAAGCTAATTTATATTGTCTCTTCTCACCTCCACCCCAGTGGGACCTCAGCTTTGGAAGGGACTCGACTGACGGTCATTTGAGTCTCCACTGAGGCCCTCTGAGAGAGACTGTCCTGCTTGTATGCCCCCAGTGCTAGAGAGCTCAGCACTTTGTGAGGTAGCTAGCTCTTCCTGGCTTCAGAGAGCTTTTGCTGGGAGAAAGGTCTTAGTCTAAGCTGAAATCCTTCATCCTGCCCTTTCTACTATTGGCCCTAGTTTTGCCCTACTGGGTTCCAGAATTCACCAGGAGACCATGTCTGATGAAGTCTAGTCTTCCAGGGTACTGGAAAAACTACTCAGAACTGAGTTACTCAGAACTGATAACCAGCAGCCTGGTGTGGTAGTGCATGCCTGTAATCCCAGCACTCGGGAGGCTGAGGCAGGAGGATCATTGTGAGTTCGAGACCAGCCTGGGCTACAAAATGAGTTCAAGGCCAGCCTGAACTGCACAGTGAGGTCCTGTCTCAAAAAGACAAAAAATAAACAAATGAATAAAAAATAACAAAATAAGAGAACTGACAACCAGTCCTCAAAAGACCAGCCTCTGAACACCTGTTGGATGGTTGCCTCTTACGAGACAAGGCCAGGACTCAGTTAGGTAAAGCCACCCATCACCCAGGAATCCATGGTTTCTGGCTGCCACACCACCCGGCTGGCTCCCTTGAGTCAGTCTGGCTCCCCCATTTCCTCAGAGACACATGACGTAAAATGTATCATCTTAGCAGTGGCTCAGCAGTGGTTTCACATTGCTATGAAACAGCTCCAGGACTTTCTTAATCTTGCAAAGCTGAAACACTATACTCATTAAACATCACCTCCTTTTCCTGTTGCCCTGGGAGACCTGTAACCCTCCTCTTTCCCATCAACAAGGGTGGGGCCCTCCTCTGGCCCCTGGCTCCACCTCTTGCTTATTCGTAGTCACTGGTTCCGTGGTCTTCAGTCTGCGTTGCTCCTGCTCTCCCCCATCTCTACCTGTCAGCTAACTCTTGTAGACCCCGAGTCAGAGCCCCTCTCTGTCATACCTGCCCTACCCATGTTTCTGTGTAGCCACCCTAGCCCTGGAATCTGCTCAGGCCGCTTCCTCTGATTGACTGGAAAGAGCACCTACAGGCAGAAGCTGTAGCTCTTCACCTCCACACATCTGTAGCCAGCCCCAAGTTCCTGGGGGCCAGCCCTGGGTCTCCTTCCCTCAGAGGTTCCATGATGTTTGCCTTGAAAGTCCCTCTCTGGCCAAGGGATAGAGGAGGAGAACTGCCTTTGGACTTTTTCCTCTGATCTGAGAGGGACCATTGGCTCTGAAATACCAAAAACATCTCTTACAGAGTAAGGGTTTATAATTATGGTGGTAAAGGGAATGAAGAACTTAAGGGCTTGGTGTTTTCAGGATTGGGTCGTTGACTTTGTGGTCACTGGTCCCTCTTGTGTTTTTGCAAGGTTTTCTATTCAAGAGGCTGAACACCCCTTAATCTGGAATGTTTTGTGCAGCAGAAAGGTTTAATGGGCCTCATAATTATGGTGCACAGAGGAATGTAAGGGTCAAGACTCATAGGAAAACGTGCACTGGCTTTTCCTTTCACCTGGCACACTTCTGCCACATGTTTACAAGGTCATCTTCCTTCTGTGAGGGCATTTGAGGGCAAGACATGGCTGGTCTGTCTCTGACCCCTAGCATCCAGTGTGAGACCTGGCACGTAGGAGGTACTCCAAGAGCAGAACAGATAAAGGGACTGGGATTATACGGATGGCGGATGGGTAGATGCTGCTGCCGAACAAAAGATGACTCAGTGGATGAATGAGTATGGGACGAGTGGTGGAGGTTTAGGTGGATGGAGTTGGACGGATATATGGAAGCTGTTGATTGGTTGGGGTTCCAGTTTAGATCCAAATTTGCTGGCTGTCCACTGTTGGTGTTGCTTGCCCCTGGCTTAACCCACTATGTCCTCTTTATCCCCAGGCCCCTCGATCTTACCTTTTCTGAGGTTGTCACCCAGCTGAGCAGAGGTTCCACCTCTTTCCTCATCACAGGTCCAGGCACAGCCAGTCCCATCCTCTCCTTCATGGGTATCACCAGTGCTTTCTTTCCTGCATTTCCCAAGTGCTGCTTTCTCTCATTGTCTTTTCTTTTCTTCTTTTCTTTTCTTTTCTTTTCTGAGATGGGGTCTCTTCAAACTCCTGGTCACTTGAAGTGACCCTCTAGGCCACAGCCTCCCACATGAATAGGACCACAGCTGTGTGCCACTGTCCCGGGCTTCATTCTCTTTTGTTTATTCTTCTGTCTTGACTTTAAGATGTCTTCCACCCCAGCTAAGCTGCTTCTCAACTTCAGTCTCTGACAGCCCCCTATGCCTCTAGCCTGAGGTTTCCAGGATCCTTCTGACTTTCAGCAGCTCTGTTGCTGACTGTGCTGCCCCTCAACATCTGCTCTGCGCCTCCCATCCATCCCCCGCTCAGCAGCCAGCAGAGTCGTTCGCAAACACAAGTACAGTCAGCTCTTGCCCAGTGCCTTCCTGTTGCTTTGGATAAAGACCCCAAACCTCTAACATGGCCTGAGATCACACAGAATCCGTTGGTTTAGACGTTTAGGGACACGGAGGGAAGGCGACAGGATGAGCAGTGGTGAGGAGCTGGGCTGTTTGGCTTAGATTCCCAGTGTCGGAATGGACAGCAGTCTGTCCGTGAACTGAGGACAAGCTAGGCATTGCTCTGAAGTGTGCCTTATACTGTTGGAGGGATTCTTTTCTCCGCACTGAGCCCATCTCCATTTTGTCGTCTTTGCAGCTTCCAAACAGTTTAATAATGAGGTCCTGAAGGCCCACAACGAGTACCGGCGGCAGCACGGTGTCCCCCCACTGAAACTCTGCCAGAAGCTCAACCGAGAGGCCCAACAGTGAGTCCCCAGAGTCCAGGGACCCAGGCTCTTCACGGAGCTGCTGCTCCAGTTACTAAGGGCCCAGGGTAGTTGGAGGGATGTGGGTCCAGCGGTCAGCTAGAACCAGGTCTGAATACCACTCTGCCACTTACCCAGGCAGGTCCTACAGCTCCTCTGAGCCTCAGTTTGCTGCTCTGTAAAATAGGACTGTTGGGAAGCCCAGAGGGCCTGTGTTTGTGATGCTCCCTATGCCCCCTGCAAGCTCTGGTAGGGAAAAGGAAGGAAGCTCAGTCACACCAGCCTGGGGCCCAGACACTGTGTGTGGGGTGTCCCCCGGCTGTGCCTCTTCTGAGGAAACACCATGGATTCCGGCAGATATTCAGAAGCCTTGGCCAGCACGAGGATCCTCAAGCACAGTCCAGAGTCCAGTCGAGGCCAGTGTGGGGAGAACCTTGCATGGGCGTCGTACGACCAGACAGGTGGGTCACAGCCTCGGACACTCACGGCTGCGGGAGCTAGGCCTTAGCCGCGGCCTCTGCAGCACTTTTTGTGGTCTTGCTGTGGTATAGCTGCAGACCCAGAAAGGGAAAGGAAACCCAGGATTCTCTCATCTGCTCCAAGGCTGACTCAGTTCTCCACATCATCCCTGAGGGCTGGCTCAGGGCCAAGGCGGTGCTAGGAGCCAGGGACACAGGGCGAGTCACACCGACCGACCGCCTCCCCAGTGGCAGCTCCCAGGCTGAGGAGTGGGGGGCAGGAGAGGACAGTTTCTGGACAGTGTCTCAGCCTGATTCTGCTGATGCCAAAGCATTCCCAGCTGTTGAGAAATACTACTTTCTTCAGTTTTCCGAATTACTTTGTTATAGAGCTTGCATATCACTTTTGTAATCAGAGAAAAAGTGATAGAGCTTTTTTCTATTGGGGGGGGGAAGGGAAACAATGGGAAAGACAGTTCTTTCGTTGTCTCCGTCTGGAGAAGCCCACCACGCTGACCAAACATGCTTGATCCTTTTTGCTGCTCCAGCCCAGAAATGGCTTTTTAGGAAAAATATCAGAGAAGGCTGTTTGACCCTGAGGTTTTCTCTAAACCGCTTCTGGAGGATGACTCACTTCCTCCGCAGCCTCACATTCCTGGGAGATCCCAGGGGAGTCCCTGGGACCTCTTGGTTTTCCCAGCGCAGTGGAGCCAGGCCTCCCCTGGGGGGGAGCTGCGTGCCTCCTCGAGGGAAACAGGAGCCCTCCAGAGGCTTCACTTCCACACTCTTACTTAGGTTCTGGCCAGCCTGGGAGAAAGGCCAGGAGGAGGTGCAGTTCCTTCCTGGCCTTGTACTGGATCCTGGGGGCGCTTGGATCAAGTCACTCCCCTCTATGGCCCTGGTTCCCCACCTCTGTAGAGAACGGGTTGCCTTAGTCTGTAAGACGGTGATCCCCACCCCACTGTACAGTGGAATGTTATTCAGACCTTTTAGAAAGTTCCAATGCCTGCGTCTCTCCTCCAGAGAGACTGTGACAACCAGTCTGAGGAAAGACCCAGTCCCCAGTTTTTAAAAATGGTACTAAGGCGAGAATAGTTTATGACTTGTGAGCCAGCAGCAGCATCAGGTATTTGTTAAAAAGCAGAAGCTTGGGCTGCTCAAATCCGATCCCCTGAAGTTGGATGCCATGTTTGGACAAGATCTCCATGTGCTACCAGCCACAGTAAAGCTTAGGACTTCCTGCCTGCCCTCGCGTCCTGCAAGGGCCTCCTCTTGCCACCACCCGCTGGGCAGTAGCTGCCCCAGGTGAGTGCTCTCCTGTGCAGTGGAGACCTCGGGCATGGGCGTTTCCTGACCGGAGGAGGGTAGGGTGGGGGAGTTTCCCCGGAAGCACCGAGTGTGATGACGCGGTCAGAGCCCAGCTCCTGTTGACTGCACAGAGGGCAGGGGCCTTGCTGCAGGCCCCCTGCTCCCGGACCTCTGAGCCCAGGCCAGAAGCTCTTCTGAGTTTCCCCTGGGGCTCTCTCTTCAGCCGGGACAATGCCATGGGCGCGAGTCTTCAGGAGGGCGCTGCCGGACCTCTAATTGTGGGTTAGGTGGTATGGGTCTGTGCAGAAGATAGAGGATTACAGAGTGGGTGGATTTTGTTGCTGAGTGATTTTTCCATACAGGAAAGGAGGTGGCTGATCGCTGGTACAGTGAAATCAAGAACTACAACTTCCAGCAGCCTGGCTTCACCTCAGGAACTGGTGAGTGTCGGGGCTGCCAGTGGCCTCGGCAGCTTGTAGGTTGGATGTCAGTCTTCAGCAGAGGCAAAGTTCTCCTTTCCCTTAACACCTGCCCTGTCCAAGGGAAATGGTCACAGTGGTGGTTTCTAAGGGACATTCTCAGAGCTAGTAATTCAGATGTGGGGAGGAACCTTCATGGGGACAACTGTCTTTCCAATAGGCCTCTTGCAGGGTGAATGATAAACATTAGCATATTAAATACTACCACCAGGCAAGCCAGGTGGTATAGCACATACCTGTAATCCCAGCACAGCGGGAGACTGAGGCAGGAGGATCCCAAGTTTAAGTTTAGTCTGGGCAACTTTGTGACTTAGCAGGACTGTCTCAAAATGAAAAAGGGCTGGTGATGGAGATCGTGTGAAGGGCCAGAGTTCACTGCCCAGGACCTCAGATCAGTCAGTAAAAGCAAAGCCCCAGGCAGCTTCTCTGCGCTCTGCGCTTCCTCTTGCCCTTTGCTGACCTTACCAGGTGCCTGTCTTTCCTCAGAACTGACTTAGACTCTGCCTAGTCCCAGGTTGGGGCAGAGGCAGTGTGCATCTGGTTGGAAGGCATCCGGGAACTGTTGGCCTTTGGCATCCCCTCTGCCCACCTTCCCACCCACAGGTAGAGTCACTTTAGGCCTCCTGCCCTCAGAAGGGTTTCTTCAGAAGCAGAAGTGACATTTTCAGAGCCTGTCAGTTTCCTGTGGCTGGCTGCTCCCTCTTTCAGGGGAGGGGCTCTTGCAACATGTAGCTAAGTCTCTGGGCACGCCCCTCCCCGTTAAGCTATGCAGACCTCAAGCAAGAGCTGACATTGCCACAGAGCAATGGAGCAGGCGGCTGTGGTTAAGGATGTACAGGAAGAGCCTTGTCTTCTTTTAATATAGACCCAGAGAGGTTTTATTTCATAGCTTCTGGAATGACTTTTCCTACGAGCCAGGTTCTTGAGCCATCAGAGGTGAGTGGGAGTGAGTTCTTGGCACTGTTGCTGCTGCACACCACCGGGTTGTAATGGAGCGTGCACAGACACCACACAACAGCCTCGAGTGCACCACTTCAGAGCAGGGCTTTGTTCTGCCACTTTGCAGAAGAGGACACTGAGGCCTGTAAAGGGCAAGAGGCTTTTCTTTTTTTTTTTTGAAGAGGCTTTTCTTATGCTTGATCGGATACCTCTGCCATGGCCCCTGCTTCAAGGCAGGAATTTCGCGAGAGTCAGAGCTGGGAATGGGGCTCAAATCCCCATGATCACTGACGGCCCAGTCACCCCGAATCTCTGCTCCCTAAAGGGGAAATCCCCAGGAAGCCAGCCTGGTGCCCTCCCAGGTACCAGTGGACAGTGCTTTGGATGGATAGTCTAAGCTCAAGACACAGGCTTGTAAACCTATTGAAAATGTCCTGCCCATTCTGTCTCAGCCTAATGCTGCACCATCATTTAGGATTTTCTTCCGAGTTCATTTTGTAGATGAAAGAGCCTTTGAGATGCTGTAATATAAAGTATATCTGCGTGCTCAACCCACTTGCTCAGCATCTTGTGATGAAGGACTCCGAGCCTTGCTCTGTACAGTGTGAAGAAAAACATTTCTTATGCTTACTTTGTCATATTCTGTGTAAATGAACAGGTTTGTTTATTCTGAATGCGTAACTTTTAAATGATAATGGAATTTGAAAACAATACAGTATAAGCTACATAAGTTCTGACCTCTTGACACTTTCCTTCTAAGAGATAACCACTGAAGGCAGTTTCTTTTCTTTTCTTTCTCTCGTTTTTGTTTTTGTTTTTGTATTTTTGAGACAGGCTCTCACTATGTAGTTCAGGCTGGCCTTGAACTCACTGTGTAGCCCAGGCTGGCCTCGAGCTCTCAGTGATCCTCTTGCCTCAGCCTCCCAAGTGCTGGGATTATAGGCGTGTGCCACCATGCCCGGCCTAGCAGTTTTTTGTATAACTTTGTTTTTCCTTTTAGGTTTTTTGAGAAGGTCTTGCTACGTAACACAGAGTGGACTCAAACTTGCAACCCTCTTACCTCAGCCTTCTGAGTGCTAGGATTATATTCGTGGCTCATGTCTGCCTTTTTATTCTAGTGATCTGAGCTTGTGTCAACATGAGTGTGTATATGTTCCCCTTTCCCCTTTTTTATACTTTAGTGTCAGAGTATGTGACCTGCTTCACACTTGTCAGAAATTGTTTCATATCAGTAAACTATAGTTTTAATACTACATGTACATTATTCCTTCGTAAAGATATACTGTAATTTATACAGTGCCTTTCAAAGGCATATTCTGGGAAATTTGAGCTCATGTCAAGAAAGAGGATGTGATCCTTCAAGAAAAGAAAAAGGAACTGTTAGTAAAACAGAGTTAGAAACCAGTGTGTATCTGATGGCTGCCAAGGGAGCCGTACCCTTTAATTATTCTCTAAATAGCCCTAATTTAATTATCTCTGTGTAGAAAGAAACCTTCTCAGCAAGAGGAAAGATTACTTAGTCATATCTGTTTGGAAAAAGCTGCCACCAGCATTTATGCTGTTGACATGAACTTGTATCTGATCATTTTCTTGGCAGCCATTGAGTGAGTGGAGAGGGGGTGGTTAATGGTCAAACATGTACACTCCCTCTGGAGAAGGCTGCGGGACAAAGGGCTTGAGCCCTACCCAAGAGCAGCCCAGAGAAGCAGTTGCACCAGGCAAAGTGGCCAAGTGCCTGCAGCTGTGGTCAGCAGCATCCAGGACCAAGCAAGCAGCGAGGAGTCTGAATGAGCAAGGAGGAGTTTTCCTTTGAACAGAGGTCTGTCTGAGTTCCGTGATAACAGTGTGTAATTGTACTTAGGGTTTATTTTTATTCTTGCTTCAATTGTATCATATTGTTGCTATGAATTAGTATTTCTGTCTGGCAATTTTTGTTTCTGTTTTGCAGTACTGGGACTTGAACCCAGGCCTGTGATGATGTAGTGAGCTGTATCTTCCAACCCACCCCCTTTAATTTTGAGACAAGTTCTCACTCAATTACAGAGGCTGGACTTGAACTGTCAGTCTTAGAGGGAAGAATTGTTTTAGCTCATAGGTTCGGAGGCTCAGTCCATGGTCGTGTGGCCCCACTGATGCTGGGCTTGGGGAAGGGCCCAGCAGAGGGAAGCTGATCTCTTCACAGCAACCAGAAA